>JAGFPH010021133.1:0-13602 GCA_018207615.1 Philaenus spumarius | reverse complement strand
TGTGCCTGGTAGCCCCAGAAATTCTCTAAAAATTTTGCTCTAAATTCCCCATAGTTTGTGCTATCCCTCTTTACAATGGACCACCAATCTATTACTGCACCTCTCAAGTATCTCTCGATTACTTTTAACTTTTCTTCGCCATCTAACAAAGGGTCTATCTCATTAAAAAGGTCTTCCATATCCGTTATAAACTTCATGGGACTTTCCTTTGGTGTGCCCCAAAATTCTTGGACTTTGTGCTCCCCTTCTTTACTAGCATGGATATAAACTACGCGCTTTTCTGCCCCTGCCACGCCATGGGCTGTGCTAGAACTCCTAACCCTTTTTTCTAACGCTTTAACTGTCGTTTCTAATTTCTTTTCATTCGCGTTTACTTCTTCTATTCTATCCCTATTTGTTCTTCCTAACTCTTTAATCTGTACAATGTCTTCTTTTATGTCTGCGATCTCTACTTCGCAATGGTCTACTCTGCCCTGAATAAATTCCATCCCTTTCTGTACCTCTTCTCTTATTCCCCCTACGGCTCCTAAAATTTTATCTTCGCGTTCTTTCTCCCTAGCTTCGCGTTCTTTCTCCCTAGCTTCGCGTTCTTTCTCCCTAGCTTCGCGTTCTAATTTTTCAGCTACCCTTTCCTGCTCTTTTACTTTTTCCCTAGCTTCGCGTTCTAATTTTTCAGCTACCCGTTCTTGCTCTTTTAATAACTCCCTATCTTCACGTTCTTTCTCCCTAGCTACCCTTTCCTGCTCTTTTAATAACTCCTTAGCTTCACGTTCTTTCTCCCTATCCTCCCGCTCTTTCTCTTTGGCTAACATTACTTTTAACAATTTTTTAATCTCCTCTTCCTCCCCTTTTTTCTGTCCGCTTGGAGTTGCCATTTTTTATGATTTTAAAAAATTTGTTAAAATTCCCTAATCTTTTATATTCTAAATTAATCACTCTTATTGCTACACTTCTTACAATTACTCTTATATTTACCAGGTCAGCTACCCTCAGATCACTTTTAACTGTTCGTTCGTTGTCTCAGTGAGAAATAATTATTTTAAACTTTAAAATATTATTTGTCACACGAGCCAACGCGTTGGGCGCCACTTGCCACGCGCAAACCTCCCCACCCTCTTAATTTCTTCAATAAACACAACCTTTTGTTGTTAACTTTAACACTTTCCCTCATCAAATAACACCCAAGTGTTTTCAGGCCTTATTTGACGTTGTTCCGTTGTACTATCTACCCCGTTAGAACAATTTGAGAGGTTTGGCGAGGGCAAGAAAAGGAAAACTTTTTGTTTCCTATTCTTAAGTTTTTTAAATTTAAATTAGTTAGACCTTTTTTGTCTTTTGTGTAGTACACTAGCTCAATTCTAGACTCTTTTTCGGGATCGTTCCCTTTGGAGTTAAATTTGTAGTGATCCGTGAATAACTCACCTGCTGACTTAATTACACTAGAGCACTGAATGGTTTTAGGATTAATTTGATTGGATTTGTAAATTATATATTCAAAAATTTTCTACTGAAAACTCAAAAACGATTTATTAATTAACATAAATCCATTAACTTTGAAACAAAAAATTATTATTTTCAAAAACACAATGAATTTTATTTTATTAATCTTTAACTTATAATTACATATATTGAAAAGTAGCAAAGTGATTAATTAATTTATTAATTAAAATTTGTATATTAATGATTATATTATTTACATACGACGATTTGCCATTGTGAGTAATGAAATTTACTAAACGAGTTTACTTTATTCAATTTCCCCAGAATCTACTTGAATTTATTTATTTAGTTTATTTTAATTTATTTATTATTTTGTAAAAAAGGGATTTATTTAAAATTATAAGTAACAATGATCGTTTGCCACTTACAGAACACAAGAAGTTCGACGCGTAATTCCTTCTGTTGATTTCCAGCGATTTAAAGTTGTTCTCCTTGGTCCCCAGAATGGTTTCTTCGGCTTACAGTTGTCTTCTCCTGGACTTAATTAAAGTTGTCCTCTCCCAGTTGCTTGTAGTATCTTTTGGCAAGATAGGCCGTTTATATGGATATTCTTCTCCCGAAATTATCACGACCCGACTTAGCTTTAGGCCGGAGCTAGAAACGTAACGCACACCGATAACTGATCGCCCTTTGACTTTCTCTAAGTACCCTCGGAGCTTGGTCAGATGTCTACTCGTCGGCGTTCCGTGCTAAACTGATGTTAAAGGGGATGCAGGCTTCTATCGTCGACTTTTTACTTGTCAAACCAGCATCTTCCTCTATGTAACAAGAAATCCTGGTTTCTTGCTTTAGAAATATATTTTTTGGTCTTAATATATTTCCTGATTTATTTGATGAATTTTAGTGCCTTTATTTCCCATCGATTAGGCCTAATTTAATTATTATCTTCATTTATTGAATTTCAATGTTTTGCTCTTCGTAGTGGATCCGGTGACGTCACTTCCCCTCGCAGCCTGGGCCTTGGGTGCCTGTATGAACTTGTCGTTTGACAATTTTTGCATTGATTTCACCCAAACTCTATAACTTCTTTTTGCGTGGTCGGATTTTGATTTTGTTGACTTCTATGGATTGGTTGACGTTTTCTGGTTTCCCTGGAATTCGAATGGTGTTTCTACTCCTCTTCATTCTTGAGTTATAGACTTCGTTAGTTTTGCTTAAATTTTGAAATTTATTTCCTGTAAATTTGAAATTTTCCATTTTTTCTTGCTTGTATCTTCTTCGGTTGGTCTTGAAACGCGTAAATCTGGTGTTGGTTTTTTGATAGCTTGTTTGGTTGTCTAGTTATTCAGCTTGATGTTACTCTAATTGGCTTCGTTTGGTTTTCGGCGTCTCATTCCCCCCCTTTAAAGCTCTTTTCATATCTCACATGGCATTACAATTTATTACACATATATATATCCTATTTTATCAATATTTCCCTTTTATTAATCTCCCTTGTATTTATTTTGAATTAATAAAAATTTTTATTAATTTATTTTATCTTTACAAAACTATTTATTTATTTATATTGAACTTTGGCTTGATTATGCCCTATTATTGACTCTATTAAATGCTATTTTTTATGATTTAATTACACTTGAACTTTATGAGTTATTGGCCTTTTTATGCCCAAGAATGACTTTACACTTTATTTTTTAGCTATAAAACTCTATAACTTTATATTTTTTATTACCTTATTTTCTTAACCCTTTTTAACTCTACAAATGACTCTACTTCGTTTTTGGATTTTATTCAAATTCTGCAAAATCGATTTGTTTACGCTTACATTTTTGTCTATAACTTTTTAACAAATTATCATAACAAAATTATTTTTATTACTCCTTGCTTATTTAATTCTCCTTTTAACATAAATCTAATAATAACAACTTTTTTTTATAAAATTATAAACCCCTATCTTTCAATGCTAATTCATTTCTACCAAATTTAGACAAGACTGGACAAGTCAATTCCTGTCAGATCCTGCAAGGTTTTTGTTCGACTTTGTCGCTAAAGCCTACGTCATAGTCTGCACGTATTTAACCAACACAATTTCAAAAACTATTACTAATTACTATTTTCACATTGGAAACTACTTTTTTATCTTAATTTTGGGCTTTTCTGACACCCTTTGGCTTTAATCCTTTGTTATATTGACTTTGAATTTATTTTAATTAATGTAATTAATTAACCCCAATTGGATCGGTATATAATTTTCCGATCAAAAATAAAGGAAAAATTTGGATTTTAATTTAACATTAGTCTTATGGAGTGTCAGCCAACATGGCCGACAGCTAGAGCCGACCTTAAGGGTCTGCTCCAGTAAACGAGAAATCAACAGGAAACGCTAGCGCCTCTCACTATATCCCTATCTAAACAGTGCAATTTCTTGCGCTGACATTGCCTCATTTCAAACCATTTTATAAGTATATCTTTTGTAATTGAGTGTTGAAAAAAAAAAACTGAATATTCTTTATAAAATTTCGGATCCGGCTTGCAAATTATTTTTCATTATTATTTTTTTATTGTGTTAGGAAAAAAATTCAAACTTTGTACTCACAAAATGTCAATTACATAACAATTTTTTTTTTTTTTATTTAAATTGCAAGACGGATGCGTATTGTGACTGTGCTTAAAATGAGACCTTGCAAACAATTTTATGATAAAAAGTAAACGAAATAAATGGTTTGAAATTTAACATTGCTCTCATGGGATAAAAATCCGAGATGGCCGCCACTACAGCAGACCCTTTAAGGCTCGGCTCTCCACATTCAAAACTACGATATTGGGTACCAATTTCAATGTTAAATAACCAAAACATACCTTCACTATTAAGCATGTTTTTTGTGCTGTTTTTGTTAAAAAACGAAAGCTGTATTTTTTTTTTCTTAAAGTAAAATAGATTGTGGGTGTTGGTTGCTAAGGATTTTTGCAATATCTCTTTTTGCAACTGAGAAAAAAATTAATAAAGTTTACTATTTTTTACTATTTATATCATACGTTTATGAAAACAATAAAACGGTATCTGAAAATGTATTCGGCAATCAACATCCGCATATGACAGTACTTTCAAATGAAACAAAATTTTTAAATTTATTCCACGAATTAACGGAAAAAATGACTTATTCTGTAGCATTGCTCTTATGGGAATCAGATTCAATATGGCGGGCAGGGAAGCGCCCCTTAAGTGGTTTACGAATGTATATTTATAACATTTAAAGACTAGCTGCGTTACCCGGCTTCGCCCAGGGCTATGCAATATGCCCACTTTTTTAAATTTGACTTAAGGTCGGGAGGAGTGAATGAGCACCGATCATGATCCCCAGAACACGTTTTGTAATGTCATTAAAAATTATATATATATACGTATGTGTTCGCACTCAAGCGACCGCATTTTGAATCTGATTTATTCCAAATTTGGTATACATGTCGCTCGGGCGACTTTTTTAGCCAAAAAATCCAACAAATGGAAGCTCGTTTTTTTAGATTTTTTCTACGAGAATTAAACTTTTTAGAATTTGTTTCCACAAAAATAAACGTAGGATATTATTCTGCACATTTTATTTTTTATGCTATTTTACAGCTCGCTTGGATCCCTCAAAATCGACCAAAACGTAAACTATCATAAAAATACCCGATTTAAATTCACGTGGTGGATTTTACCGTAAAGGCATCTTCTGATCCGAGTTTGTACGCGGCGAGCGAAGCGAATCTCATAACCCAAGGCCGCAAGGTCAAGGTGCAAACTCCCAAAGCGAGTTTTTCCGCTGCGAGTGGAACGAAGGAGAGCGTGAGTCGAAGCTGGAGGTTAGGTGCAAACAAATTCTACTAATACATTTCGTACACAGAGGCACTGTCGTGCGTAGACCAATTTCCCAAATTGTTGGTTGAAACCCTAAAACATAGGCCTATACTTAATTTTGGAAATTTTGTCAACTGGTCAACTCACGTCAGCGGTTCAGCTGCGAGGTCGAATTATTTGAATATTTCGATACTTTTTCCTTAATTATCACAGATCTTGCGTATCCATATAGCATAAGTATTCCACGTTTGAAAATCGATGTTTACTAATAGAAGCATCGTATTATATCGATGTACAAGTTGCAGTGTTGTACTCTGACTGAAATGCACAGCGTACCGATATCTCTTGCAGCAAGTGTGTACCGAGTCTAAACGGGGTAATGTAATAGTTAATAGAACCCCGGTTTACACGCTACGATAAATCATAACAATTTATCGTAACAATCGAATCGTTACAATTTATCTTTGCGTGTAAACAGGATATTGTAGCGATTTATTGGAATTGGATTGGATGGCTGGAGCCGGCCGGCATCAATTTCTGCGAATCGGAACGACAAATTCGAACGTGTAAACAAGTAGCGGCCATTTATCACTACGATTTGACTCAGTTTGCATGGATCGTTCACCGGAAAGGTTGTCGCATTGATTCCGTTTTACGTGTTTTTCTATTGCGTTGTTTTTATTCGATTGATAGGATGGCAGCACAAACTTCCCGAGAGTTCTTGACTGAATTTATTGAACTATATCGGTGTTTTACCTGCTTCTGGATCATTAAGAGCAAAGAATACCCCGACAGGAATAAAAACAATCTAGCACTAGTTCAAAAACACAAGGAATTTATCCGTTGGCAGACAAAAACACTGTTGTTAAAAACATTAATGCTTTGCGTACGGTTTATAAGAAAGAACTATCAAAAGTTAAATATTCGTCAATGAAGATTGGACAAGAAATTGTTGCGTGTAAACAGTACTCACACTTTCGATTTATGTAACGTGTAAACCCGGCTTTATGGGGTACAAAATATGTCGTGTGCAAGCTGATATCAGCATGCTGACAAACATCGGATTGTTTTGATATTTTCACAAGCGGACATCAGCTTTACGTACTGCGCATGCGTCTGATCTCTTCAGCGCTTCCCACCAAGAAAACTCTTCAACTTGTAGCGCTGCAAGCTGATGCGTGTAATAGATCACGCAACATCAACATTTCCATCAGAATGCTGCGCAGCAAGCTGTTGTGTGTACTACCCACTTAAAACACCACAGTAGGCCGGCGTCTCATTCTTCTGTAAAACATTAAGTAGGCCGGCGTCTCATTCTTCTGTAAAACATTAAGTCCCAACAAAATGTCATCCCGTCTCGTACAGTACTTCAACGTCCGACTGGAATGAACAGACAAGAAAATATTCTCGCAGATACCGTATCGATCGCGTGACGAGAAAACTCGGATTACGACCGGCAATCAACCACACTTGACGTAACGTGCGTGCGTTAATTCAATGTGTTGTTCGCTAGTAAAAGTGATACATACCTCGAGGCGTATGTAACATGCGCACTGTGACGTGTAGTTAGGTTAGGCCTAAGTCAAGCCAACCATGACTCTAAGACAAGTAACAACTCTACCGTGTTAAAACGTAATGGTGTTCAGAACACGATGGTTGATGGGTTTCTACGGCTCAGTTTCAAAAACACCGTCAGCACGATGTAAATGAAATAAATAACCAATACTTCGATACTGTGTTTATTAGCGAATCTCCATAAGAAAAATGAGCTATTGCAGTGGCACTTATAGTTAAGACCCAAGGTCGGGAATAGAAAATGAGCACCGATCATGGTCCCCAGAACACGTTTTGGGGTGTCATTAAAATTCAAATATATATATGTTTGCTGCAGTAAGAGCACCTCAAACACAAATGTTTCCCCCCCTCCATTTTTAAGACTAGGCCTACACAGCCTATTAGCACCTCAAACTCAATTGTTTTTTCTCAAAATGTTAGCTGCAGTAAGAGCACTTCAAACAAAAATTTTTTTTTATTCAGCTGCAGTATCCTGTGACCTGTGAGCACCCCAAACAAAAATGTTTTCCCCCCAAAATTTAAGACTAGGCCTACACAACCTATGAGCACCTCAAATACAAATATTTTTTTCCCAAAATTTTAGCTGCAGTAGAGCCTATGAGCACCTCAAATACAATGGTTTTTTTTTCAAAATTTCAGCTGCGGTTGAGCCAATTTTCGAAAAACAAAATATGGTATGGGTGGTTTTGTGGCACTAAGCAAAAAATGGTTTTGATATCCTTAAAGCGCTTTTAAAATATACTCCATTTTAAGGAATCACACAGTTTTTTCTTCTACCAAACTTCGCCCCCATGCATAGTAAAATATTTTTGAGTTTTGATTATTGAAATATTTGGGGGTTAGCATGCTTTAAAAAATCTACTATTAAAGACAATCCTACAACCTGGTGGTCCTAAGTTATAAGTGAGTAACCCTTTTCTCAAAGTAAGAAGCCATAAACACTGTCAACGATCAGCAAAAACCCTCTTTCAATTAAAACACTTTGATTCTACCAAGTGCAAGAGTCTGCCTAAAGTGAAATCACCAATTCACAGAAATATGTTTTTAACAAAGTCTAAGAATGTCTCGGGTCAAAGGTTGGAATGTGGGTTTTAATTAAGACAGTCGTCAAACTTCGGCAAGGACATAAAAGTAGGTTAAGTACAAGCTAGCCTATAGGTTTATTCCAGGCACTGCTTACCTATAAATGTCTGCTTACCTCTTTAGGTTTGGTAGAAGTTTAAATTTTATTAAAAATAAAATAATAGCCTACTACATTTGATTCCTCACATAAGAGGTTATTAGCCTCCAAGTCTTTTAAAAATGTGTCCCCCCAACCAATTTTAATCTATCTAAAATCTTAAAACCCACTAAAAATAGCACTTAATATAAATAAAGTAAGCCTATTTTCAATAATGGTATGTTTTGGGAATACATTTCAGAGTAGGTACCTT
This sequence comes from Philaenus spumarius, assembly GCA_018207615.1. NCBI lineage: Eukaryota > Metazoa > Arthropoda > Insecta > Hemiptera > Aphrophoridae > Philaenus > Philaenus spumarius. The sequence goes on along the minus strand of JAGFPH010021133.1, from coordinate 5,316 downwards.
ACCAGAAAACCATTTTATAAATCCACTTACTAAATTTTGTAATTAACTAAAAAAAGTCAAAATCAAATTGTTTTTAATCTATTATTAGGCCTAGGTCTACATATAAGTTAAATAAAATTGAAGTGTCTGTCTGTGATTTCAAAATACAGGTAAGCTTCTTCTAAGCTCATATGGTTATTCACACATTATTACCAAAACCTAAACATACATTTTTGTCTGCCTGTCTGTTGTTGGATTTGTTTGGCCAGGTTAATCTCCGGAATGGCTGAACCAATTTTGTCGAAACTTTGATTAACATGTAGAGGACTATTCAGAGGATATTTTAGGCTACTTTTTATTCCAAAAATTCCTGTTAAAAATTTTTTAGATTATGGACAAAATTAGGAATTTTGTGGACAAATGTTGGGCATATTGCGTTTTTATTTTGATATATCTATGTTTCACATTATATGTACAAGTTACAGCTACCTCCACCAACCAACTTAGATCCAAGTGCCTCTGTAATAATCAATCATCATTCCCTTAAAAATTGCTATTCAAAAATTGAAAAATATAAAAATTATGAACAAAAGTAGGGATTTTGTAGTTTGCACTAGCATCACCATCTACACTCACATTCACTGCAGCGGTTGGCGAGCAGGGGCAGAGTCCCTAGTAATTTACAAGTAACATAAGGCTGCCCACTCTAATTTTTGTGTATTTCAAAAGCTTTGGAACCATTTCTTATAATTTTTACCCTCAACCCATGGTGTAAAAATCATTTCAGGCCTAATATAGTCAGTTTTGTAATTAATACTAGCTTACCACACTTTGTAATATTTCAGTGTTTTATAGGCCTACGAAATTCGAAGAATTAAAAAAAAGGGGAAATTTTAGAATACTACTACTTCTGTTATCACGCTGGGTTGCAAAATAAATACTAAAGCCTGGACCTAGCTAACTTTCAGTCTCCAGTCACAGTGTGTTTTAAGTACCGTAGTTTATTAGCCTACTAACATATTTAAATTGGTAGCCTAGTAAAAAAAAAGGTCTAACAAGTGATGTTCTAAAAGTTTGACAAAAAATCTAGTAAAAGCAAAAAATTTTGTTTTTATATATAGTAGCCTAGTCATTACTTTTATTTACTCAGCCTAAATTGTTTAATCAAATTTAGAATTATGGGGGGGAAAAGATTTTGAGCAAATTCAAAAACAGATTGGTTTTGGTAGTTCTGTTGTTTCGCTTTTTTCTTATATTTAAAAAACCTTTCAACTTCACAACAACTCCTCTAAAATAAGTCTAAAATATACAAACTAAAATTGATTAAGGGCCAAATTAAAAACTGCCTTCGAACAATTTTATCTGAATGAAAAAAGCATGCATCGTGTGCCAAATTTTATTTAAATCGTAGGCCTAATTGCTTAAAGAAACTAAGTATAATACAATCTACTTCTTACAAACCTAAGTTCACATAAAATAGGCCCTACATTTTTCGGTAAATACAAATTATCATTTTCCTTCCAGAGATTAAGAATGCTAATAGCAGAGATGTTTGTTTGACCTAGCCTACAGTACTGATAAAAATGTTATGTCATCATTTGTCTGTTAAAAGCAACAATAGGTTCACATAATTAGTCCACGCTATACTACAGTAATGTTATGTGATAACATAATTGCTATAATTTATACTTGAAGTAGGCCTAATTATTCTTTAAAAGGGAAAGTCCAGACTACAGTTTTACTGGGTGTCCCCAAACTCTCTAGAACTTTTGTGGATTTGTTCCTGACCTGGGATTGAGACAAACTTATTTCACAATATAAACATGGGTCTATGGTGCTTACTTTTCGTCTGTCTGTGTTTTTTACAAAATAATTCATACCTAAAGAACGGTTTGACCGATTAAGTTCAAACTTGATATGAAGTTTAACCTAACAATGATCTATTTTAAGAAAAAATAAATGATTATATCCAATAATTCATTTTAAAATGATGGTTGTTTGAAAATTTCAAACCTGAATTCCCAAAGACCGTATATTTTAACAAAAAATGTCAAGTTACTTTTTTTATAGCCCTTTTAATTTTCTATTGGATAGTGTAACTGTCGAAACAATTGGATGAAAGATAATAGTTAAGTTATGTCTAATAATCGGTTTGTTCAACTTGGCATCCTATACCGGGTACCAACATAGTAGGGTAAACACAACAATATGGAAAGTTCTACAAACAAATAATGTAATTTACATATTTTAAACTGTTCATAAAAAAACCGTTTTACCCAACCATCAAACTATTTAAAATATGTAGGCCTAGACTTTGTTTGTAATAACAGCATATCGGTGTGTTTACTGTGATGGTAATAGGATGGCCGGTTGAACAAACCAATTACTACGTACATAACTTAACTATTATCCTTCATCAGATTGTTTATACTGTTACACCAGCCGAAATTGAATTAAAAGGGCTATGTACAAAAAAAGTAGGCCTATACAGTATTGACATACTTTGTTAAAATGTAAGGTTTCTGGGTAATTCAGGTTTGACATTTTAAAGCTGCCGCCATTTGAAAAGAACTTGGATTTAATCGTTTATTTTTCTTAAAATAGAACATTGTTTGGTTAAACATCACACCAAGTTTGAAGTCATTAGAACAAACCGTTCTCTAGACATGAATTATTTTGTAAAAAAACACAGACTGACGAAAAGTAAGCACCATAGACCCATGTTGTGAAATATGTTTTTCTCAATACCAGGAACAAATCCTGAAAAGGGACCAGAGAGTTCAGAGACACCTTGTAGAATAACACAGACAGACTCAATTTGTTAACTTGTGAGTACATAATACAAACATTTAAAGATTGTAAATTTAAAGAACAAGTAGGCCTACCTTAGAAAGCTTAAATAAATCAGTACCACTAACGCACTAACTTCCTCACAACTACCACAAAATTAAAATAATACAAATTGAAATTAGGCTATCTCTTCCAATGGCAGAAAACCATTTCCAACCGATACTTAATCTTATCAATCATTTCAACAAATATTTAGAGAGTATAACGACTAATGAACAACAGGAATCAATTATTATTATTTTGAAAATCAAAACATCTAGCTTGTCAAAAACAACCTATAGCCTACATTTAGGCTATAGAGTATAGTGAGCTTAATTTGAAATTATAGGCTAAGGAGGCAAGAAATTATAAAACTCAACACAACTGTGAATCCTAACCTAAGATACTGACATTAAACTTTCAGGCTAGGTATTTAAAAATCCCCATAAAATTCAGAACTATTATACCATGTTTTATAGGGAGCAGTGTTTTTGACTACCGTAACTGGTTTAAATAATTAAGACATTTCCATGAAAGAAAACTAGGATTTCTGTTCTCTTCTTGAGAACGACTCATATAAAAAAAATTACATTTAAATAGGCCTACTGTAGCCTACACTAATAATTTATTGTGGTTTGAAAATTAAGTCCTGATAATGTGGCTGTATTCAACATATTTATTGATGAATAAGAAAACACAAACGTATTTGAGGTAATAAGTTAGCCTTCCAACAGTAGACATATGTTTACAATAACAATCGAAGCCTTCCCTTTAGGCTTTATAACTTTTCTAAAGTTTCTAAAAATAAAAATACAGAACACAATTCTCACAAAAAATATTTTATTTTTGTGAGAATTGTGTTCTGTAATTTTGTGAGAATTATGTTCTGTATTTTTATTTTTTGAAAAATAATATTTATCACAAGTCAAGCTCGATTATATTTATTTCTAAAGTTACTTAGCCCAATGTATGCTACACTAATACTATGAGTGGTTCTGTAACCAAAAAATAAAAACCGCAATTACTCAATAATTCAGTTAGTAGGCCTACAATACTTTTAACCAAGACAACTGCTAGTGTATCCAAAGAAGTAAACAGTGTGAAAACACACCTTCAATTATTCTAGTTGTGTTTTCAAATGACTTGCAATTCCATTGGAACCCCATCTAGAAAAGACTCTTTAGTTACTGTAACGAAATGCATCATTATAAATTTGTAGGCCTAATAATAGGCCGACTATACACTTTTTAAAATAAAATAATATATAATTTTAACCTGCATGGTAGGCTACAGGTAGTCATATGTAGTTTAAAAGCAAAACATCAGTATAGGCCTCCCTACAGAGATGAAAAACGCACACCGACCTTTTTTAGGGAAAGTAAGTGCATCCAGAGGTAGGCTACCAACCTATACACATCATCACTATGGAAGCAGATTGAGGCGGAATACAAAATTTGTAAACCGGAGATAAGTTTATGTTCAGGGTGTTGTTACACTTGGGAAAACTTTTAGTATATATAGGCTACCATTATTTATTCAAATAACATGATCTGATACAGTAACTTTTTTTAGGACAGTAAGAAGTGCTATCAACTTATATATGTTTACAAACTGGTGCTTACTATTCGACCCTAGTCTAATATTTTTGCAGACAATAACGTTGTTTTACATTCTACTGTTAAATGTTGAATATAGGTAAACATACTGTGACTAAATACTATACTGTAGGTTAGAACTTTTTAGGTTTTTTTATTATTATTCTTGCATTTCTGTTGCCATAGGTTAGCCTAGGGTTGAATAGTAAACTTGCGCCCAAACTGGACACATAGTGTGACTGGAGAGGTTAAGTTAGTTTAAGGTTAAGTTTTTTAGATGGCAACCCAGTTGAGGTAGGCCTAGGTATTAGCTACTAAAAATTCATAATATTTTTGTACAGTGTAGCAATACTCAGTACAGTACTGTAAAGTAGAAGTATTATTTGACTAGGCCCTACTATAAAATGGACTTTTGAAATTAGCTTAAGTTTACATTAGGACACCTCACCATATTGCACAAAAAATTGAATAAAGTACAGCCTTGGTGCCAGTAAACTGAATTTTAAACATGCATAATAATATTTATAACACTTAATTATGAATGGTAAGATAATTGTTTAGTGGTGAAATGCCTCATTTGTATTAAGGGATGTGCAAGAGACTTATAAAATTAAATGTGATTCTAATTTTAGAGGTTAATCTAGGCTATCTAAGATTAGGCCTAGTAAACAAAAGTAGGCCTATCAACAAAATAGGCTATAGAAGTACACTTATATATGAACTAATAGATTGCTACGCTATCACTAATAAAATCTGCTTCATTTGATAAAATGTTAACATGATTTAACTGGTTAAATTAATTTGTAGCGTATCAACAACCAGAACCTACAAGTTGATTCATTAGCCATGTGTAACTTGCATGAACAAGTAAACATTGAAAGAAACTACAAGTTTGTGCCTCCCTTTTACAGCG
>JAGFPH010021131.1:0-13605 GCA_018207615.1 Philaenus spumarius | reverse complement strand
AAAACAAAGGTTAGCGGTCCTATATGTGCAGGTTTTATTTGTATTTTGAAAATACTTATGTTAATTGGATCAAAAATGGAAAATAAACTTTTCTTATGGAGATTTAACATGGGGTAAAATTTCAACTTTGCACTTCTTTGAAGAGTTCACTGAATGTTTCCACTGAACCGTTTTACACGCGGTTCGTTTTAAATGAAAGATCAATCATTCTATATTTGCACAATTTACTTACATTTTTGAAATAATTTCATTTAGAATGTAATAAAAGAACTTTTTAAAACGTATTTTATCATCAATTTAAGTTTTCCTATCAAGCTGATTATTAAAACACGTGATTGTGCATCTAAGAACAAACAATTGCAGCAAAAGGAATCAGTTGGCTTAGAGAAAGTCATTAGTGGCCAGTATTTTTCAAGGAAAAAAAATTCTCAGGATCGAGTTGAACGTTAAACACATAGTGCCTAACAGCTGTAGACCTAATACCAATAAATAAGCAACATTATGAAAAACTAAAAAACAACAATTGAAAGATGAAACTTATATCATTCAAAGATGTGCACAAAAACATAAATCATGTGTGTATGTTGCCATTAAGACAGGTAAAATAAATTAAACATAATTTTAAGTTAGGCCTAGACTGAAGAAACAACTTCTCGAATGTTTTTACATTCATTGCCATAGCAAATAATTGATTAAAATAACTGATAAAACAGTTTATTCGGATGTCCAGCTTTTAGTACAAAAAAATATTTTAAGTTAGGCCTAGGCTCAACCAACACGTGTTTCAACACACACAAACCAATAAAAACTTGCTTTAAGGGATATAAAAATAAGAAAAAACTATGTTACATCTTAATTAAAAATAAATAAGACATATTATAGTAGGCCTAATTATTGATAATATACGGTAATTGATAGTAACGTTTTGGTAAGGGTTTTGATTAAATGTAGGCCTACACCTGAGCCTTACTGGTTCTTTTAACTTTTATTATAACTGCTGTTATAAAATATACGAAATAATTTGATTTGAACATTTAACATTATTTATCATCTTAGTTTTGAGGTTATTATTAATCCTACACCTCTATTATAAATAAAACATAACATATCTTTTAGAAGGATCCATCGGGGGTTGGCGTGCGGAGCACGCAGGGGTCTCCACTAGTTTCATTTAAAATATTTTACTGATTTTAATCAAATGTATACTACATATATAAACAACATGTCTGCAAATATAGTATAAAAAAATGAAATTCTTATACCAGTTTTTTAGACCATTTAACGATTAGGCGTATTATAAAAAGTTACGCATAAAGTTTACGCAAAATTAGAGAAAGAGTTAATGCTCTGTCTCCGGTAAAAATATAATTTCTTTTAAAATATTTAAATGATTTTAATGTAACGTATACTACATACAAACAACAAGTCTATAAGTATAATATTAAAAAATGAGGTTCCTATAAAAAATGTTCAGATCATTTAACGATTAGTGCTATAAAGAGTTACGCATCAAGTTTATGGTAAATTAGAACGATAATCTTGTTAGATACAATCTTTTGTATCATGCGAACCGTTATTCGGATCTTAAATATAAAAACGTTATAAAATTCAGGACGAAATTCTCTGTAAACTATCAGATTCGCATTAATTCGTATAAAAATTTACTTGATCAATGCACGTTATATCGTAAATATTAATCTGAAAATAGTTCTTCTGTGGACGGTCGTTTCAAAGATCCTTTATTTTTATTCATTCGTTAAAATTTTACACAGTCGTCGTATATTGCTATATAAACAACGCAAGGAAATTTCTAAACTATCGGATAATAACTACTCGAGTTATTAACACATAAATATGATTTACGATAACCAACCAAATGAATTTTTTTTCTATTTTCAAACAGTAACTACACATTCAAAAATGATAATGGAAATATGAAATTATAGTTTATTGTTGACAATGTTATTATGAATCCAAATCTATTTTGATATTTAAAACCCGTTTAATGGTTCGTAAAATATAAGTATTCTAATGAAACCTTGTAAACATTTTGAATCAAAACTGCTAGACGAGATCTTTATGTGTTAATAGCTCGAGTATGTATAATCCGATAGTTTTGAAATTTTAATACGTTGTTTATATAGAAATATACAACGATTGTGTACAATTTAAACAAGATTGAAGTCATTATAAATAATTTTTTTAAACCGTCTACTGAAGAACTATTTTCAGATTAATATTATTATATAACGTGCACTGATCAATTAAATTTGCATAGGAATTAAAAAATCTGATACTCCCTAAGGAATTTCGTCCTGATTTTAAATACTTTTTAATATTTATTTAAGATCCGACAACCCGTTCTTAAGATACAAGCTTTTATCTTACATAGTGTAACGTTTTTTGAGCTTTTCGATTTTTCAAAAACCATCTAATTATTATTATCTAATCGATCAAGTTTATATCATACTAGGGGCTCTGCCCCTGGACGCTTCGCGTCCCAACCCCGCCTCGGCCTTCGACCTTACTTGGCGCTTCGCTTCGCTCGCAGTTGGAAAATTCGCTAAAGAATCTCGTTAATCTTTGGCTCGTTTGTACTTAGGTGACCGAGCTTAAAACAGCTGTTTTATTTGGCAGCTGACTCAAACTCATTAAACATTATCTTTATAAGATTAACATGGGCAATTTGAAGAATTGTGTGCCGGAGCTCTTTCTTGGGTGAATAGCGGCTAAACGGATGATTGGATCTTGAATCTGACGGAAAATTTCTTGTTTGAAATCAAATTTTCTACACTTTTGTACTATTTTAACAATTTTTGCTATCTCAAAAACAAAAGTTGCTTTAAAAATAAAAAATGTTAACTTTTAGCAATTTTTCTGGTAGTTTCTCGTCGAATTACAGGACGTGCCTCATAATTTATGTCAGTGAATCAGTGAACCCGTCTAGCTTTAAAGACGTTTGGCGGAGCCTCCCTTCTCAGATGAATAGTGGCTAAATGGATGATTAGATCTTGAATATGACGGAAAATCTCAAGTTTGAAGTGAAATTTTCTACAACTTTTGTATTTAACATTGTTTGTTATCTCTTACCGCTTTCTTACAAAATGCGCTCAAAGTGAAAAAATGGAACAATTGAAAAAATCTAAGAAATCTTTCCCGCCAAAAGGTGCTTCTAAAATTGAAAAATGTTAAATTCTGGCAATATTCCCGAAAGTTTCTCGTCGAGAGCTTTAATTCAAGTATAAGTTTAAGGGGGGTACGATTACGGGAAGTGCCTCATAATTAATGTCAGTGAATCAGTGTTACCGTCTAACTTTATATAAGTAGATACATTCATCTTATAATATGACGGTATAAAGAACATATTAAAATTCAGAACGATCATAACATTAATAATACTCAATTGTTATTAGCAATAAACAATGTTTTACGGCAAGCAATCAAACCAAAATTTGTTTTATTTTCAAACGGTAACTACAAATCCAAAAATAATGATACATACATGAAATTATGGTATATTATTGACAATCGCATTGTGAATCCAAACCCGTTTTAATATAAAAATCCGTTAAACTGTTTGTATGATGTAAACATCTGCTGGAACCTTGTACTTTTTTTGAAGCAAATTCGTCATATTATTCGTCTTTTTTTGGGGGGGGGGATTTAAAGGCGAAAAACCTGGGTGGTTATCATTACCTGCATATTATTCGTCGTAAATGGACTGGTTTTTGAGGCGATGTTTAAATTTTCAATCGTGGATATGAACAGATCTTCTTGCTTCCCGTTGCTTAGAAGTACAGTTTTTTCTGTATTTATCACTAGCCGGCTCGGCTACCCTCTCGGTCCAAGTCCTACAAAATATTCTCCACTTCTGTGGGCGATTTTGCATAAAGAATGACATCATTAGCAAATCTTATATTAGATATAGTTATTCCTTCATTTCCATTCCAAAATTATGCCAATTTAACTTACTGAAAACTTTTTCTAGTTTTCTAGTATCGCATTAAAAGATCAGGTGAGAGTGCCCTGCCTAACGACTTTCATCACAGGCAAATTTTTTCCTGGCTTCTCCAAGACAACACGAGCCATGCTATTGATGTAAGATTGCTATAATACTTGAATCAAACTTTAAAATGGGAAACTTGTGAAATATTTGTGAATGACCATCATTTTCTAATACGGCGCTCAACTTTCAAATTTCTTATGGAACACCCAGTATTTTACAATGAATTTGGATTCTACAAGTTATTTTAAGACTTTTTTGTTCTTAGTGTTAGCGTTTTCATTAGTTCAAAACTTTCCATACAAAAATATCTTCCGCTTAGTTAGGGTGTTTTTAAAATTCGATACCCCTCTAATTTTTGAACGGTTAGACGTATAAAAAAAACACAAAGAAGAAAGAAGTCTTAAAATAACTTGTAGAATCCAAAATCATCATAACATACAGGGCGTGTCATAAGAAATTCGAAATTTTAGCACCATATTGGAAAATGGCGGCCATTTACAAATATTTTAACTACACATTTTTAATGTCTCAAAAAACAATTATTTTAGTTACCAAAGTATTTTTTTTGTCTATTTGTAACGTAATTTTTCGTATGTGGTGAAGTAGAAAATTCAACTACACTGAAATGTTTTCTGTGGTTTTCTGAACAAGAAAATGTATAATAGTTTATACTTTACTCAAATGGATTGGATTCTATAAATATTTAAATGACAATGTACACGAGTAGTAAAAAAGTACCTGCCGGTATAGAAATATCAACTGCCAGATGGAGGGTTAAAATCACTAATATTAAAACTAATGAAAGTGGATCACGAAATGAGAAATATTTACATTTCGTATGTAGGAAGAGGAAACATGTTGTTGGCTTTAGATTCCAGGAAAAACTTCCCGCCTCCCGCTGTCAGGCTTATTCGCCGATTCCAAGTACTATTATTCTAATACGCTTACAAAACAAGTAATCTACACGAATCATTCATCAAGTGAGCAGCCTCACAGTGGTCGAATACAAAGAACAGTGTTGCCAAATCGTGGAAGTGGGTAACGCGACAGCTTAAACTTGAGTATACACGACGTGTATATTGAAACTAGACTGCAGCGAATCTAGCGGCAAGAGTCAGAACTGCACAATGAATATCACAGTATAAAAGACGCCCTCTAAGACGTCCACGTTGCTCGTCTATTTAATTTATTTCGTCCAAATGGAATGGAATAGAAATAGTCCGAGGCAATAGGGGGTTAGTTCTTAGTACGTCTAACAGCTAGGATTTCTTTGTGTGATATCAGACCATAATAGTCGGAATTAACATAGGGTGTCATTATCACGTCCGTATACGGACGTGATAAATCACTGGACGTGGTAATATATGAACGCAAAGTAATACATGGACGTGACAAAGATGGTAGCATATATATATATATATATATGTTTGCACTATAGGGGCAGTATTTCGTCCAATTTGATCCAAATTTGGTGCACTCTGGAACGGCTAATTGGCCCCTTGCATGGCAATAATTAGTGAAATTAATTAAAAATTAATTAGAGAAAAGTTAATAAATTAATAAGAGTAATTGGGAGTATTTTCAATACACAATGCATTGCGTGCTTCGCACGCCAACCCCACGGTAAAATCCACCACATGGCTTTGAACCGGGTACTTTTATGGTATTTTACGTTTCGAACGATTTTGGGGGAACGAAGCGAAGTATAAGGTCGCGTTAAAAAAACAAAATGTGCAGAATAACATTATGCGTTTATATTTTTAGAAAAAACACTAAAAAAATTATTCTTGTAGGAAAAATCTCAAAAATAATTACGCCGCTAGAGTGCAAACACATATTATACACATAAATATATAAAAGTAAAAATAAAAATTTACACAATATATATATATATAAGGATGTATTCAAACACTTTTGGGCTCAGTAAATGATGTTTCACAGCAGTTCGGATCAACTGCTGGGTTCATTAGATGAGCCTAAAAGTCTGTAACTTCTGAGATACTCGCGCACTTTTGAACTCATTAGTCTTTCGGACTCACTGGGTTCTAAGTTCGCGTAGTACTTTTAGCTCACCTTATGAACCCAGTATATACCTAAAGACAAATAATATTCCGTATGCATATATATATATATATATATATATATGATTTTCAATGACACCCCAAAACGTGTTCTGGGGACCATGATCGGTGCTCATTTGCTACTCCCGACCTTAGGTCTTACCATAAGGGTCATTGCAATTGATCATTTTTCCTACGGAAATTCTGGAAAATACCAGAACTGATAGCATAATATTATGACTTAAAATGGTACTGTAGATCTATTAGCATACTAACATTTTACGAACTATTAAAAAAATAAGCAGATTTACTTTGTTATTTTAAGTATTTGCAAGTTTTGTTTGGGGGATTTTTGACTCCTGACCTTAATATTGACGTCTTTCCATTATCTAATCAGTGCCACAACATCACGTACACCCCGTTTTTTATTATTATTTTTTTTCAATAATATAATTACTATTTTTATTTACAAATGTTTATAATATTGATTGATTAAATTATTGTTTAATGAAAAAATACCATCCAAAATTATTGATAAAAATATTTAAACTATAAACATTTTAGCTATCATCAATTGTGGTTTGATCGTCATCCATGGTCAAGGTATTGTTGCAAGAATATCCACTTTAGTGCTCGCACATATTTGTGCATTCTGTACTATTCTGTAAATTGTACATTCTGTAAATTTTCGCACATATTTCTGCAGAAGCTACAATCTCGGACGCTTTCAAAAATAGAGGTTGGGCAAAAGTAACTATGCACGACTGATTTTATTTTCGGCTCTCTTCGGCTGCAAAACATAAAGCAGTGAAAATTGTTGAATTGTTAGAAGTGTTCAAATTAATAAAAGTAACAGCCATTACAATGTCCCATCACATTTCTTTTTGTTTTTGGTTTTTTAATTACGTTCATAAAACCATTCTAGCCTGGTTGTACATTAGTACCAGAAAGCCAAATGTAATTTAAAGCGAATAAGGTAGTTAGTTATTGTGGAATTAGTAATATTCAAGCAAGCTTTCATGTCATTGTAATTTTTCAAGCAACAAGAACTGCACTAGGAGCTTTCAAAACAACCCCTGTAATAGCCCTACAACACTTATTCCATTAAAATATAAAAGATATGCCTGTTTGACAAATTAATCAACTGACCAAAACCATCTTAGTCACCAAAAACTAGTTAAACTTGAGAGAAAAAACTGCCCATGTAGGACATAAATTTGTTTTACAAATATATGCTGGTAAATTTGAACTTATTCCAAATCTATGTAATCCAATTTATTCAAAATTCTTTATCAAAACTCCTGCACTTAAAATATTAAACTTAATTTGCAACCCATAGGCCAGACTAAAAAATGAAACATTAATTTGATTAGACTTTCCAGAATGAACATAGCCTATAAAACTCATTTTAAAATATTCACAGGTGGTTCAAAAAGCCCCTCAATAATTGGTGGATTAAAATAAAATATAAAAGAACATAATACACACCCTTAAAAAAACAGACATATACATTAAACCAACAATTAGGGATTCAACCAACAATTTGGGAAATAGGTCTATTCACGACTGTGCTGAATAGCTGCAAAATGCTTCGCACGCCATTCCGCCTATTGGGAGTATCTTCAATACACAAAGCATTGCGTGCTTCGCACGCCATTCCGCATATGGAAGTATTTTCCATACACAATGCATTGCGTGCTTCGTACGCCATTCCGCATATTGGGAGTGGATAAGATTAGATTATTCTGGGGTGGATTCCTCCTTGGAGAAGGCGTCCTTACATGTCAACCTTTGGTTTATTGTGCCCCCTGTGTCCCGTGCCTAGCACCTTAGAAGCCAGTATCCCTTGTGAGGGCAAGGATTTTCACCACCAAGTATGTGTCTTCTTCGACTTCTGTTTGCTGGATTCCAAAGAGCCTCCTCCTCCTACGCTCCAGGATCTCGCACTCAAATATGACGTGTCTTGCTGACTCGTCTGCCTGATTACAAAGCCGACAGCATTGGTCGTCTTCAAGGGTTTTCACTGTTGCTAGGTGTTTCCTGAACTGACCATGTACAGTATGAATTCTACAGCTCTTTTGAGTTGTGGTCGGTTTAACTTGATTGGGGAGTTAGTAAGCTTAGCGTTTGGTCCCTTGATCAGTCGTTTACTCTAAGTGTGCCCAGGTAATCTACGCTATCTCTGGCGTTGCTCTTCCATGGCCCAGTTTTTTTACTGCGCTCTTGGCCATGCTACGGCTAATGCAGCACATTGGTTCTGGCCCCGTGAATGGTGTAGATGCTCCTTTCTTTGCAAGAGCATCTGCCATCTCATTTTGCTAGAATACCACAGTGTCCTGGCACCCATCTCAATTCTACCATATTTAATGTGGAGAATCTGACTTGTGTTGAGAGGCACGTTGGAATTAGAACCAAATAACCAATTAACCTTCGACATTTATGACGTGCTTAGTCGTACGCATGTTTCTTGTGAAGCGCAGTGACGCCAACTAATTTATTCTAAGATGGAGATATACAATCTTGTACTGAGTTTCTCTTAGCGAGATGTGTAACAGTGACTTGATAGAGAGTCCAGCAGTCAGGTATTTTTACCTGGACACAATTCCAAAGTTAATGAAATTTTGGGATGTTGTTTGGGGATGTATAAGAATTTAGTATACAAGTTTTACACCTAAATTTCCTTGTGGAAATTTTTGGGGGGCCAAAAAACCACGATTTTTCGGACTTTTTACGGTTTTATGCCTACATCTCGAAAACTGCGCGTCTTACGGATAATATGTCCAATACAAAGTTAAATAAAATAAAATTTCCTTTAAGATTCACTGGTCAAAATTATTTTTCAGCCTAATAGTTACCGAGGTACAGCCCTCTAAAGATAGGCAACATTTCTTAAAATGTACACATTCACTAAAAAATGCATGTCTTTGGCCCCTAACTTTCGATTTTCAACATATCAGTGTGTATTAAGTATACCCCTTACCTTTTACCATCCACCCCTCCTAAACCCCTTCCCCATCATTATTTATGGATATATTATTAATGCATTCTATAGGCCAAAAAGTAGTAGGTTTTTTAATCACAACACCAAACCATATCAAGAGTGAATAGAATCAGCTGACCAGTTCAAGAGTAAATTGAACTGTTCTCATTTAATTCTTCTAGCCTCTTTTTCACTCTCACATTATCCCAATTAAGTAGTGTCAGGCAGTTATAGAACTGAATCGTTACTTACGGTACTATTTATATGTTTAAACTTATGTACACGTATTTACATTGTAAACTAAAGGTAATAATATATGCACATTAGATAAATGCTAACGGTCATCAATTAATTGTCAGTCTTGATTTTCTGTCACCACTTTCACCCTCCGATCTGCTGCCTGCATTACTGATAATAATGTCAGCTCCATACTTTTCCTGTAGGCGCCTCTTCACAGTTTTCACGTGTGGTCGAGAATCTTCCGGTATCTGATCAAGCAACTCTCCCATGGAAAACTGGAACTCATCACTATTCTCATCAATAAACGAGAAAATATTCTCCATGGCTTGATCAAAGTTGGAAGTACTTACACGTCCAGGTCTCTTTTGCACACTTTTGCACGTGCAGGAATATTGTAAAAATTTGTAATTACAATGTAACTAAATCTGTGTTAAAACTCTTAACCAATGCAACACGTTCTCGTTTCTCTGCCCCCAATCGTCACCTAGCTCTCTTGCTTTTGACAAAACCGTATCTGCTAGTCCTAGTAGTGTCACCTTTACCATATAATTACGTCTTTCAGGATTTAACTTTAACTGTTTTATTTCTGCAATCTTCAGTAACTTGTTCATCGCACAGGAAATAGGCATTGTTGTAAAAAAATGTTAGCTTACCTGACCGGGTTGGTTTGGGGGTACAGAAGCAATTTCCTCATCACGATGTAAAGAAACCAAAATCAATTTTTAAAGTGATAATTTCAATTGGCCTGTTGGGTACTTTCGCTTGACTATGTAACTTCTGAAATCTCGCGTCACGCAACTTTTTGAGTAGACACAAGTCAGAGTGTGAAGAGGGAATAGGCGATACATAGTATATACAGACAAGTAAGCGCATGGAGAGGGAATAGACGATACATAGTATATAATAGTACGTTATTATAATTATTATAATACTAATATATTATATTATAATAAGAATGCGATATTGAGGCCTCTTGCGTTTGTCAATAGATTCAATAAGAGTTGCAATCTCTCTCTTTCTAACAACTGACACTTGACTTTCATCTGTCAAACAATCTTCGCAAATGAACACCTGCAACGATCTACCTCCCCCCTTTGACCTGTTCTACCTCGCTTTTCGCAATTTAACTAATTAGTGTTTAAAAATAATTAAATTGATTACCTTTTTTGGCTCCTGGCTAGCTCCACCAGTCAAGTCAAGAGGGTAGCTCGTCTTTGCAAGGATATTTATCGTTAGTTTCTTACCTTACGATAAAACCCTTAATTATTTTTTGCCAAGGAATATTTATGATATTTAATTTTTTAGAGACTAAACTCTGCCCGGAGTCGTGCCTTTCGGAGAACAGTAATCTTCGTTATATCTAGCCAATCCTTCCTTAATATTAGCACTTCTTAAAATTAACTTTGGATTTGGTAATTTACTCAGAATAAAAGATTTTTTATTTGGAGAATAGAACATAAATTTTAATCACTCTTAATTTATATTATTTATATAATTTAACAATCGGATCCTTTATCCTTAAAATACAAAAAAAAAAAATTTCTTAGCTAAATTTTTGTGAAATTTTCTCTACACAATTTAACTTCAAAATCAATAAAAAATAACCTTTTTGTGAAAGATAGATAGAATATGTTTAACTTTATTTTTTATAATTTTTATTCCCCAAAATTTACATATTAAAAATTTTAAAAGTAAAGCCCTATTCGTCAATGCTGTAAACTATGAAAAATTATAAAGGTGTCTCCGACACTACCTTGTTTCGTATACGGTGTATTCCTTCTTGGAGATCCTGAGTCCGGGATTGGTGCGATGTTCTAGAAGTCCCGATCTGGAACGCTGTTCTGGAAGTCCGGGATCTTGTCCTTCGATGTCGCCTTTCCGTGAATTCGTCTGGATTCCTCCTATGAGTTCGGATGCCACGTGATAACAGACCTCGCCGCTGTTACCCTGGATCTTCCCTTGAAGTTCTCGGCGATAGTATTTTCGACGAAATATAGCGTTTACTTTACTACGCTATGAACTAGATTGATATTTTTTCTGTTGTATACTTTATTAAATATTTAGATTTACGAAGTATTAAAATCTTTGAATTTATTATGCTCTGCTGTGATACGATGATCTAACGAGAAGCGTGGAGACTTTCCCGGAGTTTCTATTACGACTGTTGAAGTGACCCGCGTTTTACGGTTAACTCCTGCAAAAACTTATACTCTGCTGTGATACGATGATCTAACGAGAAGCGTAGAGACTTTCCCGGAGTTTCTATGAAGACTGACGAGGCGAACCGCGTGTTTCGGTTAGCTCCCGCAAAAACTTATATTTGCCTACCAACCCTTCTACTCAATTTCCCTTTTGTTTTTGGTGTGGCGCTCAGGCTGTAATTACTTTAGAATTTTTTCCTTATTTTTCCCATAATCCTGGTTGTTTTCTCTACTCGAATATATGTAAAAATTATATTTTTGGCATTGTTTTCAAAATTAATTGATTTTGTACATTGGCAATTATATTGGCTAGACTGTAGAATGGGCGTGTCTTTACCTTTGGTCGACCGACAATTCTCTTCAAGAAAAATAATCAACTTTTGCCTGTTCCTTATGGTTTGCGAGATTTGTGACCATTTATTCCCAAATTCCTGTAACTCGGCTTCCCGTGATCGGATCGGGTTCTGGATGATGTCATTTTGTTCAGCTTGGTTTACTGGCTACGCACAAACTCGATTCGTAGTTGTACGACGTCGCGTTCCCGTTCCACACCTTTTTCGCGATCGCGTTTTTCTTGACTCGCGGTTTTTCCAAATTATAAAGTTTTTCATATTTTTGATGGTCATCCTGTATTGTTTACGTTTTTCCACTAAACTAGTCTTTTACCGTTTTTGAATTGGTTAATTATTGGTTGAGTTATTGTCCTTTTTGTATCATCACTTTTTGTCTAAATATGTTAACACCCCTTTTTCCTTAAATTAATCCTTTTTTCTATCTTTCACAGGTTCTGACATTTTATACTAATTATTATCTCTATTTTTATATCTTATCATTTTTTCTATTAACCCTTTATTTATAGGTGAAAATAGGCATTTTACTTTTTTACCTAAAAACGTTAATAACTCTTAAATTTATTCTTTGATATTATTTAAACGTGACTAATTTTGTTAAAATCTTTATTTATTTTAATTAATTTACTACTTTTTACTAAAACTGTACTTTAAACTACTTTGATTCAATTTTCCTTTTTTAATTACTTTTTATTTAATTATTTTTATATTTACCATTTAATTTTTAAAAAAAAACTTTTTTCGTAATTTGTCTATTTTTCTACTGGTCTCTCAATACCCTTATAAAGATTTTAAAAATTTTAAAAATTCTGACTTTTAACTTTTTTCCTCGCTTTTATTTTGCTAATAACTTTTTATTTCTTTATTTAATTCCAAATTGTGATTTGACTTTTTTATTACCATGATTATTCTACATATTTTGATACTTTAAAAACAACTTTTTTATTAAAATAATTTTTCCATTGTTCTCTAGCCAGCTTGTTTCATTTGGCTGCTGAGATTCAAACAACTTTGAACATGAAAAGTTAGCCTAACTTGCTCTGTATATTGGTGTCTGAAGGACTTAGTAGATTTTATAACTAAATTGAAAAATTATTTCATTGAGCGGATATGCCTATTTCTTAATCCGTCTCAAGTTCCCCCCCTTTAAGTTTGAAATTTTTCCATTTATGGAAAATTGTTAAACTTTAAATTCTTTCGTTTTTTAACAATCACACAATCATATTGAAATAATATGTTTTCACACCATATTCATAATCAAACTTATTTCTAAACATAGTATGCATTAATTCCTGAAATACATACATACAAACATAATATTCATTTTTATAATTTCCATTTTGGCTATTGCTCCTGTCTCTGTAAAACACATTTTACTTACATTCAACTTTCATATTTTGTTCACTGTTTCTCTGCACTACTGCTACAGATATCACTGAAAAACATAGTTATTATATTTTAGTTTTTATAATTTCACTTAAAGTTTTGTACTATCATTTAGTACTGGTCTCGGCAGCTTCTGTCTAGCACCTAGATAATTAACATACCTTACAGCACTGACATCCTAACAAGTAACCCCAGTATTAATTTAAAAATTATTTAACTTTAAAAACAATTTTTTCATTTATTTAAAACTGTACATCATTTTTGTAACACTCTATATCAACTCTAACTATTTATTTGCTAAGGATATCAGCTGACTCGCCATCGGCCTTGTCTGAAGTTCGGTATTGTTTATTTACCTTTTGCCGACCGCTCCCCTCTCTTC
>JAGFPH010021130.1:0-13605 GCA_018207615.1 Philaenus spumarius | reverse complement strand
TGTGGTAAAACCAATGTAGTATTTAATCTGTTGTTCGAGGAGCACGGATTGAAATTTGCAAATATTTACGTGTTTTCCAAGTCCCTTCATCAACCTAAATACAAATTATTGGAAAATGTTTTTGAAAATTCGGGTATCGGTTATTTTCCATATTCGGACAACGATAGTGTAATTCCCCCCAACGAAGCCGAACCAGATTCTGTTATGTTATTTGACGATATCGCTTGTGAAAAACACGATCATATACGCAGTTACTTTACCATGGGTCGTCATAACAATATAGATTCGTTTTATTTGGGACAGACCTACAGCAGAATACCCAAGCAGCTGATCCGCGACAATGCCAACCTTTTAGTAGTATTTAAACAAGACGAGATGAATTTGCGTCACATTTTTACAGATCACGTCATGCCGGACGTTTGTTTTGGAGTTTTTAAAGATATATGTGCTCTCGCGTGGAAGGATAAACACGGATTTGTGGTTATAGACAAAGACAGTGAGATTGCTGAGGGGCGGTATAGGATAGGATTCGATCGTTTTGTAAAAGATATATAATGCGTATTTACACGTACAACGATATCGGCTCGTATGCTTCCGTAACAAGACTTTCTAAACCAAAGTCAAACCTTTGTACTTGGTACTATCCCAATAGGAAACAATTTTGCGGCAACTATTGTAGTCGTGCTTCTAAACACGGGGATATATTTAACAGACGATGTTGGCGTCACAAGAGACGTGGAGGATACAGTAAAAGTTTACCGCCCGTGGTCATACTGATGATTACTTCCGGTCATAGGATTTACAACAGGGAAGCTTGGATAAAGTTTCTACACGAGAGCGAAAAGAACGGTGTACCGTTTGAGCTAGTTATTTACAACGAACACATGATGAAAGGCACCGTACGACATTCTCAAAATTTAATCTCGCGTTTTAGACCTTTTCCCGATTTTTTCGATCGTACCGTTAGACCCGACCACGGAGACATAAACTACACTCAAGTTTACCTGGATATGTTGCAATACGGCTGTTCATTACCTTATGCATCGAGGTGCGTAGTAGTAACGGAGCGGACTATACCTATTCGAGATCCGGTTTACGCCTATAAGTTATTGCTCGATTCAAAGTGTTGTGTCGACGTGAGTTATAACGTAAAGTTCGGACCGGCGCCTAAAGACCTGCCGCGCCAAATGCGGGGGAAAC
This sequence comes from Philaenus spumarius, assembly GCA_018207615.1. Taxonomy (NCBI): domain Eukaryota; kingdom Metazoa; phylum Arthropoda; class Insecta; order Hemiptera; family Aphrophoridae; genus Philaenus; species Philaenus spumarius. Next base: position 12,405 of record JAGFPH010021130.1, on the reverse strand, counting down.
ATTTTGAAGCCGTAAACAACAAGGCGCAGGGTATGTTTACCGTCGAGTTTCTTAAACTAGCTTTGCCCACTGTGCCGAACCAATGCGCGCATTTCGGTCTATCGTTCGACGGTCGAAAATATTCCATCATCGATCCGATACAGCTAAACGCGTGGCGCAAATTTACCGGTGCAAATTTAGACGAATTTCTCTTGCTCAATTCCTTCCTGTTGGACACATCCGCGTCTAGGCCTATAGCCGAACTCAAACGACACATGCAAGACACACCTTCAGATGACTACCTCGTTGTGGCTGAAATACCCGAGTGGCGCGCTAATGTAAAACGAACATTTGTATTCGTCGACGTAAACAAAGTGAATCACATTCCCTTTTTCGATAATCATATGCGCAACTATTGGAAGGGAAAAGGTAAAATGTTTAAAGTCTCGGCAGGTGATGTAGTGGGCTATCTGTTAAAGGATAAAAAGTACGCGCTCTTTTTGAGATCTATAGAATTACCATAAATAGAAAATTCGCAGCAAAAGACCTTTCATTTCGCGATATGTCGTCGTCCGAACAGGTCACCTTTGAGATAACACGTCTGAGAGACGCTATCAAAAGGAAGTACCAACAGATGAGATACGGGGAAGTCGATACGGAACGAGTTCTTGCAAAAAAGTACAAGCCGATTATTAGTGAGTTGTCTAAAATACGGACACTATCGGATGTTAAAACAGTGATAAAGGATGAACCGCCTGAACCTACCGCAGAAACTTCAACGCCCGGAGATCATAGTTTTATCGAAACTGATACGGTTGCGGAAACCTCAACGCCTGGGGGTCCTAGTTTTATCGAAACCGAAACAGTCGCGGAAACCCCCGATACCGTGACCGAGTTATTGTCAACGCCACAAGGTCGTGCTGAATCCAAAAATTGGGTGATAAATACGTTCAAACATCCTACTACACAAAGGTACCTGATTAAATTTATGACAGATAATCCTACTAAAAAGGTTATAGATAACGTGTACGGCCCGCGAATCGAAGGTGACGATTTTATGGTCGGTGATAAAACAATACAGTTTACGGACGAAGGGAAAATATCAATAGAAGGAACTAACTATAAAGGAACACCTGGACTGTACGAGTTACTTTTTAAACGAATACCCAAAGATGGTATGTACACCGATGCAGACTTGAATGCGTACAAAGATATCTGTTTGAAAACCAACGCGCACAAAAGAAAATATGATGCACGTGGTCAGGTTAATAGGAACCCTAAATCGGAGAAATACAAAAAAATTATAATACAATTGTTCCCTCCTAAATCGATCAGCGGAAAAGGATACTCTTACTGGGACGATCCGAACGAGCTATGCGATCGAATGAGACTTTTGCTAGCTTCCAATGACGCCGGTCACACGGGTCATTCGAACGAGATTGCGTCAATAGTAGAAGAACTACGTGAAGCGGGGTTGATAAAAGGCTTGGGAAATAGAAAAATTAGATCATTGATAAGATGAGTGTCGACAAGTTTGGACGTTACTCCGAGGCGACGGTTTCGAAACAGGGTCCTAAAGGTGTAGGATTTAATCTCACCTCAGAGGGGAACTACGACATTCAGGATAAATTGTTATGTAATGTGGGTCAACCAGAAAATGAAAAGGATGCAGTCAACAAGTACTATGTAGATAGTAAAATACCTACAGATGAATATAAGTGGGATTTCGGAGGTAAAAAATTAACCAATGTCAAAGGGGAACCGACATAACGGACGCCGTCAACTTTGATCAGTTAAATAAATATAAGTCATGGGTTACGAATAGTGTGATTCTCAAAAGACCTGTTGACCCGTTCCAAGCCTACGGTGAAGAGTATTTCGACGTTAAAAATAAACGTATATGTAACGTAAAAACTCCCGAGAATGAGAAAGACGTTGCAACCAAGTCCTATGTGGACAATAGAATAACTCTTGACAATAACGGGTGGGGCTTTGGAAATAAAAGGCTTACCAGTGTCGGCCACCCAGTGTCCAATAAAGACGCAGTTAATTTAGAATTTTTACAGGCAAACGCTATAACCGATTTACCCGACGGCAGTGGCTATAATGTTAATAATAAACGTATACAAAACGTAGGATATCCCAAAGTAGAAGCGGACGCGGTAAATATGAAATACGTTGACGAACTTATATTGAACAAGGGGATCGTATCGTTGTCGGAACACGGATGGAATTTTAAAAATAATATAATAAATAATATCGGTCCACCGGTGTCGTTACGAGACGCGGTTAATTTAGAATTTTTACAGGCAAACGCAATAATTGTAACTCAATTAGCCGAAGGTGATGATGTATTCAATGCCGGCTCCAAAAGAATCACGAATCTACCGGTCGCCAAAAAAGATAGAGATGCCGTGAATCTGCTTCAACTAAATGCAGTGAAAAAGAGTGTTTTAGATTTAAAGAAATGGGTTAAGTCAGACGCTATAACGAGGGACTCGCCTAAAACCTTTAACGCAAATCGAAATCGATTGTGTAATTTAGCTAAAGGCGTAGCCGACGACGACGCCGTCACGATATCTCAACTGAATGACACGATAAAAGCTATGGAAAAAGTAATTAAAGCTTATTCAAAGGCTGAATTTGTTCCCCTTTCACCTGGTGTATGATGTGGAAATGATTAGCTTAAAGTAAGACCCACTTTGTAAGGGCTTGCATTTCTTAAATTCGATCATTCATTAGGATGACTTTGACCGCGGCGGTTGTGTTTTTCCTTATCAAATCTGTTCTCTCCGAGGGTGAGCAAAGCTTTTGCGGATTTAACGAAACTGACCACCCTCTGGACGCGACTGCTAAACTCGGTTGGAAGAATACTACGATATCATGGTATATGTACGGACCACGAGCCCATCAGTACAACGGGCATTTGAACTATGGAGTAATAGCACCATTTTAAAATTTTACCGCGACAATTTACACCCAAATATTGTAATTTCTATGAGTGAAAAGAAACACATGAAAATAGGTGTGGGCAACGGCATATGCAATTTTAATTTCGACGGTCCTGGTGGAGTTTTAGCGCATTGTGATGCAAGACCTACTACTTCTCACAAAAAAGTAGAAGTTCATTTTGACAACGATGAATATTGGGATTTCAGCATGAACTACCCCGCAACCGGTACCCAATCTTTCTATTTTGTACTTATTCACGAAATAGGTCACGCTCTCGGACTCAGTCATAATTATCTGAGCAATTCGACAATGTATCCTTTTACAATTCTCCCTCAAAATATAACTGATATGTACCAGGTGAAGATATCCGATGACGCCATGCGTAGTATACAGAATATATACGTACCAATAACAACGACTACTACAACCACTAGTACCACGCCTATTCCAACTACAACATCAACTACTTCTACTACCACTACCACAACTACCGTTATGCCTCCTCAATCACCTGTAGCTACTGCACCCGACCTCTGTAATTTGAGGGGTAAAATTAACAAAATTCTAATTGGCGATAAGCACGTATTTTTATTTTATGAACAATATTTTTGGAAATTTCACTTGGAGGTGTCAAAACGAGAACCGTACACTGCTCCGAGATTAACTAGAGACTGGTTGAATTTCTTACCTCGCGAATTTAACAATTTGACTGGTCTCTATCAACAAGCCGATAGTAATGTAGTCTTATTAACAAACAGTACTGTGTACACATTCGCTTATCCTAGCCTGAAAGTATTGTACGAGTACGGTATTGCCGACTGGTTGGGAAGAGGTAATGTTAAACAAATAAATGCCGTTTTTCGAAACAATCAAGGAGGAATCATATTTTTCCACGATGACATTTACGTTTCGCGTTACGACGAATGCGCTCGTACTAGTATGTACGTGGGTAGAGTCAGGGAGCTGTACGCTGGATTACCGTCGACTATAAAGGGAGGATTTCAGTATATCGATGGAAATGTATACTTTTTTGGTGAGAATAACGTTTACGTCTACAACGAGTTTGTCGGTTACGTTACACGAATAGAGGCGGATATTTTTGACGTATTACAAATCACTTGTATGAAAGAGAAGCGTCTCAAAGATTTGTACTCTCTTGTGACGGATATGTTTTATTTTTCTACATAAACCACGGATTAGTCTCGTCTTAGTTTAGTATACAAATGGCGAAGACACGGTCAACACATGTCAGTCGCAAGCGAAGAGTTATCAGGAAAGGACGTGGTCTTTTGAATAAAGCTATCGATCTTCTACCTATAGAACTTCATTTACCCGGTTACAACTACTGTGGACCCGGCACGAAATTAGCCAAGAGATTAGCACGAGGCGATAAAGGTGTAAATTTGTTGGACGAAGCTTGTAAAGAGCACGATATAGCCTATAGTAAGTACAGTGATTCCGACAGACGTAGAGTTGCGGATAAAAATTTAGCTGAAAAGGCTTGGAGTCGGGTTAAAGCGAGTAACGCATCTATAGGTGAAAAAGCAGCTGCTTGGGCCGTAACAAACGCGATGAAATTAAAATCAAAAATCGGAAGTGGTAGGAGGAAGAAACGCAGGACAGGGAAAAAGTCTGTCGACCGACTGCTAAAACAGCTAAAGGGTAAAGGTCTTTACTTGAAACCGTATAAGAAGAAGGGGAGCGGTAAAAGACGCATGCGCTGTAGTAAAAAAAAAACCCGATAGATTCGATCCCGATCAGACCGTTGACTAATATTGATTTGGAAAAATACGCCGTTAAATTTAAAATACCGTATTTCAGAGGTGTGTACATGAGAGATACCCTTCCTTCGCGGTCCTTAAGGAACGAAGCGGGCATTGTGAATTTGGACAGTATAAAGGGTACTGGCACCCACTGGGTGTGCTATAAGAAACGGGGAGACAGCGTCGAGTACTTTGATAGTTTCGGAAATCTTAGGCCTCCAATCGAGTTGACAAGTTATTTCGGTCCAAACGCTTCAGTTCACTATAATTACAGGCAACATCAGTCGGGCGACTCAGTCGTTTGCGGTCATTTGTGCTTAAAGTTTCTATCACAATGAGTATCGTGTTGTCTGGTAACAGTTCCACACTCTTGTCCGATTTTTTTCCGCCACTTGAACTCAACGGAGAGTGGGAAATTGGTCTTATAGATCTTGCCACATACAACTCTATTCCAAACGTAATAGAAGGCGTTAATAACCAACTTAAAATCAAATTAAATGAAACAACTAATGTAGACGTAAGTATACCTACAGGCTCGTACGAAATCGAAGACATGGAAAAGTTTATTGTAAACGAACTAGAACCGAAAGGAATTACATTTTCACTGAAACCCAATAACAACACGTTAAAAGCAGAAGTTAAATGTTCGAAAGATATTTGTTTGGAGGACGGTTCCATTGGTCAATTACTAGGTTTTAAAAATGGTACATTGGCGGCTAATAAAAAACATGTGTCTAATACGCCTGTCAACATTATCAGAGTGAGTATGATTCGCGTAGAATGCAATATCGCGGCCGGTTCATTTCAAAACGGTATCGAATCCCACATTATGCACGAGTTTTACCCCCAAGTCCCCCCGGGCTACAAGATTGTGGAAACGCCGTCAAATATAATATATTTACCCGTCAGGGTGAAAACTGTTCATAGTGTAACGGTGAGTCTGAGGGATCAGAACGGAGAGTTGATTGATTTTAGAGGCGAGGCAATTTCAGTGCGGCTGCATTTAAGACGCCAAAATGGGACTCGTATTTAACGAACGGCAATATAAACCGGTGGTCAGTACGCGTCAAAACTCGTTGGGGTTAACACCACGAAACATTCGTTTCCTGAGATCGCTTGGATTCAAAATCAATAATGGAGCTGTTGGCAATCGATAGTGCTGCCGAGTACAATGACATCATCACCGGTATGGAATATCATTCGCATAGGCCTTACGCGTCAGCCACTTATGGTAATAACGACGAAATCCGTATACCTATTAATCAACAGGACGTGATTACTGCACCGTTTGAAAGTTTACTGTACATCAAAGGTACAATAAGCGGAAAAACGACTGCTAATGCCGATGCGACCGTAAAGTTGGTGAATAATGCGGTAGCCTTTTTGTTTGACGATATCCGATATGAAATCGCCGCAAACGAAGTGGACAGAACGAGAAACGTTGGAATTGCAAGTACAATTAAGAACCTCTTGTCTCTGCGGGAAATTGAAAAGAATAAACTCGCGAACGCCGGTTGGCTGGGAGTCGGTGAAACACACGAATCGACGACATTTACAATCTCCGTACCTTTGAAAATGCTTATGGGCTTTTTTGAAGACTACAAGAGAATTGTGGTGAACGTAAAACAGGAACTCGTACTTTTACGCTCTTCGTCCGACTTGAACGCGATAATAGGTGAGAACGCTACTTCCGTAGATTTGAAAATAACCAGCATACAATGGAGAGTTCCTCATCTCACTGTGACCGATGCTTATCGGTTGAAAATTTTAAAAATGATCGAACGCGATGCTCCCGTTCACGTCCCTTTTAGAAGCTGGGAGATTCACGAATTCCCTACACTTCCGCCGTCGCAACAGATTTCCTGGACCGTAAAAACTTCTAACCAGATGGAAAAACCGCGTTACGTTATTGTAGCTTTTCAAAAAGATAGGAAGATTCAAATTAAAAAAGACGCTTCCTTGTTTGACCGTTGTGGAGTGGAAAATGTAAAACTTTACTTAAATTCACAGTATTTTCCCTACGATAGTATCCACGGGGACGTTTCGACCATGTACGAGATGTACTCTAGGTTTCAACAGTCTTACTATCTACGTGAGTCGTCTCCTTGCATGGATCTTGCCTCGTTCAAGGACAAAGCCCCGATTTTTGTGATTGACTGTTCGAAACAGAACGATTCTATAAAATCAGGCCCTGTTGACGTCAGACTTGAGATAGAAACCTCTTCAAATTTTGACGATAAAACCACAGCCTACTGTCTCATTCTACACGATACACATATAGTGTACAATCTTCTTTCCGGTACGGTTAAAAAGATGGTCTAGGCTCAGTCGCGATCATGAAGCCAGAGAAAATGGAAGTTGAGATCAAGTATCCATCTAACCTACCTTTGGGCATCTTTTTGAAATCCGTACATTTCTTAAACACTGAATGCACAAAATTTGTAGCGACAGGGCTATTCCAGCTTACGGGATATGAGACTGGATTATTGCTTCAAGCAGGTAAAAAATATGTTTTCTTTACAGGCGAAGTGTTTAACGAAATATTACTTTGTGACATAACCTCGGTTCTTGAAGGAAAGACTAGCCATGGTTTTACCTTAAGTGTTGGGAGTATTCAAGTAAAAACAATGTTTGGAAAACGTTATGTTACATTTCATGACGGCCATCATTATTTAAACTTGAACCTGCCAGAGTGGGGACTATTTAAAGACTCCATACCTCTCATAAACCGCCGGATTAAGGAATTATTTTATAACGAAGATTATTTACGCAGTTACATTAGTGAGTGTTTAGCCTCTGACGAACTCGTTTCTAGCACTCTCCCCGAAGCGGACAAATTGTACGATGAAATCGTCCTCTTTAAAAAATATGCGGGCCATAGTTGAATTTCACGGATTCCAAGATAACAACAACAGGTATTTAGTCAAAGAGTTTGCTATAGTGAGTGATGCTTTTGAAAGCGTCATTGTTTTCAAACCACCCTATAAATTTGACCTACTGAATGCTAAAGCTCGGAGATCGGTGCGTTATTTGCAAAAGCACTATCATCTTCTCAAATGGGATGATGGTAGTGTTCCATATGACGAGGAAACTATACGTTCTTTGTGCGAACCATTCTCCACAATTTTCACAAAAGGATTGGAAAAAGCTCAGTTTTTGAGAAAATTTCATCCTCGTGTGATAGAATTGCCAGAGGAAGAAAAATACTCCTACTGTACAGAAATTCAATGTATATTACCTCAACACTTTCAACACGATAGTAAATGCGCCTTAAAAAGTGCTAAATATTTTTACAATTTATTCCTTACTTAGTGTGTGTGTGTACAAAGGTCACTGGCGTGGAGTTAAGTCCCTCGTAAACCTAAAAAGGTCACTGGCGCAGGGTTAAGTCCCTCGTAAACCTACAAGGTCACTGGCGCAGGGTTAAGTCCCTCGTAAACCTAAGTGTGTACGATATGGTGCGGAAAATCCGTAAACCTATAAGGTCACTGGCGAGAAGTTAAGTCTTCCGTAAACCAAAGTGAGTAAGGAACAAATTGTAGAAAAACAAAAAAAAAATAAAAATAAAATAAAATAAAAAATATATTGGGAGGCTACATTTTTGTAATGGAGTGGTAGTCACCGGAAGTAGCGATGGTTGGGGCTACTTCCTTAAGGGGTGAACCTTCAGTTCACCCTGGATTGTAATGCGGGCCACGGCTTCCCCGTGCGACGGTTCCAACCCCGTATAACGCAGAGGACAATCACCCCCCAGAGCTGACGGAGTATTCTCCATTCTCTACTTGACTTCCGACGAGTAATGACTTCAGTGTCGCAATTTCTACAAAAATAATAAAAGAGAGTAATAATGTCAAGTTCGAAACGTACGGTTCATTTTAGAGACGAGATGAATACTATATTCTATATAATCGATGATTCGGAACAAAGAGAAGCAAGAAATGGTTGTTGTTGGATGCGAGAAGCCGCCGAAAGGTTGCGGCGAAGGGCGATTAAAAAAATGAAATGCGAAAACTATGATGACGAATCCGATGATGACAATTCGAATAACGAGTTAGGCACAAGATGCGTTCCAGCTCCGTATATCGCAGAGGACAATCATAAATAAGACGGAGATGATGGAGTATTCTTCATTCGCTACTTGACTTCCAACGAGTAATCATGGGTATTGACGCAGGTGTCTCAATTTGTTTCTACAAAGATAATAAATTAATTGAAAAAGTTTATTTAGATTGTTATAAGTTTACAAAATGCTCGGAGGTGTTCGATGTTAGAGATACGGATAGTATCAAAGTTACATTTAGTACTGAATACGATTCCGACTCTTCGGAATCCGAATATAGTGATGCAGACATGAACGAGGCGAGCGACTCTGAAGACAACAGGAGTGGCCCATCAGTAGGTGACGAGAACTACCCCCACCATACAGCTACACTACAAGAAACACTAACGGAGTAATTTCACCATAAGAGATTACATTGTAAAGAGCGGTTCTGAACGTTATTTTCCCCCTCCATAACTCCACTTCCCGCATGTACTGTGAAAGGTCAGCCATACTTGACTATATAAAAGCGACCGATTCCTATAAACTTTAGTATCTGTTTCATCATGGCTCCTGCAAAGAAGAAAACTACTGTGGCAAAGAAGAAGAAGTCGATGTCGGCCAAACTCCAAAGGTCATTTAATTCTTTCCTGGGTCGTGCTATCGATCAGCTTTCGTGGTGAGTAGATTGAATTTATCTTTTTTAAATATATACATAGTTGTGTTATGGTTCCAAGCCTAAAACTCTTAAAACCTTCTTGTTATCTTGTAAATGATTGTAATTTATTGTACTAACCTCAAGTTTTATTAAAAGTGTCACTAAGTTGTTTCTTAATAAGCCTTTTTGTTTTCAGCGATGTTCGAGAGAGCAGTGAAGGTGTGCAATCGAAGGGGTTCGGAGCTATATCCCTAGTTCTCTCTGCCGAGATCCGTGGGGTAACGCAAGCTGCACCATCAATAGGCACAGGCTCTACTCCTCCGGTTTCGGCTCCTATACGAAGGAAGTGGAATCATTTGTGGTGGCCGAAAGTGGCATTAGCCACCACCACCGCAATTGAACCATCAAGGGACTCCGAACCGAATCCTTCGACGGCTCCTATTATCGCTGCGAAGTCGGATCTTGGGGGAATGTCAGTCTCCCAAGAGGAATGGGACGAGGCAATCCTTGCGCTCTCCGGGAAAGATCCACCACCATCGGCCGAGGAGTTGGTTATAAATATGCCACAGGAAGACATCGACTTTATTTCTAAAATGTTAGATTTTAAATAATGTATTATACTAGTTTTAATAAATTATCTATTATATCTAAATGGTGTGTGTTTATTTAACAAGGTCAATCATTAGATATACATGGTTAGCAAACGGAGTATTTTCCATTCTGTACCCAGCTATTGTAGGGTAAACATCTAAGAGAGTTTTCAATATGACGCATTATTGTTGTGAGTTGAAGTGCTTTGTTCAACCTAAAAGTCAAGTGGATGGAATGGCATGTAACATCTGTAGATGTTATAGTTTTTGTCACTGTAGATGCGTAACGGAACAGAAGAAAGCAATGAAACTAGTCCTATACAAGACAAACTTTGAAGGATTTACTTGCTGTGACAAGATATGCACTCGGTTCACCGAAGATAAACTTTTTAACTGTTCATACTGTTCACGAACAGGAATCATACCAAAACTATGTACTTGTGTTTTAATTAATTGTAAATATAGAAAGTATTGGTGGGAAGAGAAACAAATGTAATTAAATTTTTAGTTTAAATTTTCAATCACTTTTGGCATTTATTTATTTTTATTTTTTTTCAAAATTAACCTTCTCATGTCTGTCACCTTGACGCTGGTGAGAGGGCTTTAAACCAAGACAGGCCGTGATTGAAAAGCTGATTTATTCTGTTTTAAAAAGAAAATAATTTAATTTAATTTAGAAAATAAAAAAATAAAGATGGCGGAAACAAAATGGCGGAAAAAGATGGCGGGCGGAAACAGTGGCCGGCGTCGGCGCCTCAAGGTCACCCTCAACGCCCATGTTACTCTCCTCAAGGTCAACACCTCACAAACGTTAACTCTCCTCAAGGTCAACATCTCACACACGTTACACTGCTCAAAGGTCAAAGGTCAAGGTCAAGGTCAAGGTTGTCCTAAAGGGGAGCCTCCTCTACTTACTTTTTCAAAAATAACATTCCTTTGTTTAAGTTTTATATCTACAAATTTGTTGTATTAAGTTGTAATAAACATATTATGTATCATATTAGTAATGTGTAATTTAAGATAAATATGAAATCAGTGTATTACAATTTTTGTTTCTTTAACTATTTATTTAATATATTATTCCTCAAAAAATAATTATGGGGATATTCAAAAAACTAATCTAAATCAGAAAAATTCATCTATTTTTATATTAGTATTCATACTCTGCTGTAGGAACTACAACTAATTTACTACATTACCTTGACAAACTAAGATGGGATTTTACGGTTTAAAACGCGAATTTTCCGAGAAAACGCGTTGTTCATCATCAGGAAGGAAAACCAACATGGAGAAAGCCATAAAAAATGGTAGACATATTTATTATTAAACAAGATTTACTTATACAATTAAGGTTGTAATATATAAATAAATATATGTACAATTTACAAATACAGTCAAACAATACACAATATAATTTAATATTACTATATTTTTGTATATTGAGAACACTGAAATAAATAGAGCGACTTTAAATCGCTCGATAGAATAAAATTTAAACACAGAATATGACAACTAAAATATTAACTCAAACCCGTTTCTACCACAAGTCACCATCTTCAGTGATGTACGAGCTACAATAATCAAACTATAACGTATTTTAACTATGCAAACCTATTGAGTTATAGTTTGATTATTGTAGCTCGTGCATTACTGAAGATGGCGTCGTTGTATTTGAAACGTGTTTGAGTTAATAAACGTATTAGTTGTGAGATTTTGTGTTCAAATTTTATTCTTTAAATTATATTTTCTCACAAGCCAAGTTATTTTAAATAACTTGTATTTTACGAATACCTAGACACAAGATAATTAAGGATAAATAGTTATTTGAAAGTATCGCCCCGAAAGGAAATGTTACCGCATTAGCGCGCCGAGGGCGGTAATTTTCTTGAGGGCGACTTAGTTACTTTTCCCCCGGAAGACACACAACATTTTTCCCAACTACAAATTTAGTAAATAGTTTGCATTTTACTATGGAAGAATCTTTATTGAAACATAGAAATTCATATGTACAAAAAGCAATTGAAGTTACGCCAAGAAATTGGTAGCCTATGATATTAAGGTTTACTAACATTATGGTTTATCGGGAGGAAAAGTGGCCATATAAAAAGCAGAATACTTTCCGGCCTAAAAAGTTTACAAAGTAAACTCAACGATTCTTACATAGGCATCATTCCGCGCACATGATGATAAGTTGTTTTTTCTACCCTATAAAAACTGGAGAAAAGTCGTTTACTAAACATATTAATTGTATTATTTACTTTGTTGCCTAAGTTCTCAATACGTTAGGAAAATCAAAATCTCTCTAATCCGACATAGAATGTTTGTAAAATGTTTTTGGGCATATTCTGGTGACGACTTTGAAGAGAACGGACACAACAAGATTTGCAAAAAGATTCTAAACTATCAAGAGGTCAGAAAAACACA
>JAGFPH010021129.1:0-13605 GCA_018207615.1 Philaenus spumarius | reverse complement strand
CTCCCCTAAAATTTCGAATTTTTTCAAACCCTTTCTTAGTGAGCACCCTATGGCCCTAGAGGAAGCTACATACCAAATTTCATTTCAATCCGTTTGGTAGTTTTTGAGAAATCGTGATGAGTGCGTCAGTGAGTGAGTGAGTCAGTGAGTGAGTGAGTCAGTGAGTGGTATTTCGCTTTTATATATAACATATCAGAGAGTTAGTTAACATACCTTGCAAAGTTCATCACAAGGGGGGCACACTAAAGAACCTTTGTGTAACCAACCATTTGCTAAAATCTGTATTGTCAGTTCTTGTCCAGTACTGTAGCAAGTATAGGAATGATTTCCAACCTGTAAAATAAAATTACATTTTATATAACAGATATTTTCTAATAACAACATTAATATCAAATGTATTTATTCCTTCTTGATAAAAAAAACTTGATTAAGTTTGAGTAAACCCAGAAAACGAGATAAAGTTAGACTGGAACTTTATAATTAACTGCATCTTTAGTTTTTAGAACACTCATAAAATTTATTAAATTTAACTACGGTAGTTAACAATTTCATAGGTAATTCACCAACCGAAGGCATAATGGACGACATAAAAAGATCTCAAAACAGCATATGAAGGAAATTTTATTCCAATTTTATTTTTCATATTAAGGTAAATATGTAATTTTTTAAAGTATAACTGTGCAGTATAGCAGTATAACCTTTTAACTAGTTTTGTTTTCATAACGTATTGTTTAATAGCTCATACTGTATAACAGGGCCATTTCGTAAATAATGCACAAATTGGCAGTACTGTAGGTGGCTGAGATAATAACAATGAAAATTATGTCAGTTGAAGTCACGGCTTGATGAATATGCGCATGTTTTGTTTCATGTATTGATAATTTGTGTTACCAACAGCCATAAATGAAGCCTGGACGCTATCTATTGTGACTGCTTGAGATCAACGGTTGTGACGAAAACATTTCCGAAATCAACAGTGCTTTGAGTTTACAGTAGACTGTAGTACAATTTTTCTCCGGGCTATCGTTTTTGTGCTTCCAGTCGTAAACAATAATCCAAGACCAGGAAGGTCGAAGTAACAGATGCTTTTGAAGAAGGTTGCAGTGTGATTTGTGAGGTATTTTCTGAATTCACAAGGATTCTATAATGTCAGCATTCCTTATTATCAGAAATGATTTAACCCTACTAATGCCCTGGTTATAGCTCAAATTGGCCAGCCGGTTTTTAGTGTTTTGCAAGCATATTTTATAAAAAATCACCAAAAATAGTAATTCTATACCAATCCAAAAGCGTTCTGTACCTTTTTTGTAGAGAAAGTTCAACTTTAGGCCTACATAACAAGTAGTAAATATTTTTCGCAAGCGTAAAAAAGTTTTGTAATTTAGTTCTAAATAGAACTGTATAAAAACATTTATCAATTTCAAATTTCTTATTTTGAAAAAATAAGTTTTTATGTTCCAAATACACGACTGCTAACAAAAGTAGGCCTAGTTTGAAACGTAATTTACTAATGTATGCTTTGCCCAAAAATGAAATATTATTATAACAAAGTGTAGAGGATAAATCAAAGAAAAGAACGGTATACTTGTCTTTCCTTAGTTCACAAAAGTGTTTGAGTTATCTTTATTTGAATAACAAAATGACATGAATCTAACGACATTTTGCCGTCGGTAAAGGTCTTACAAGAAGTGTGCGTTGAATTACGTGGGAACAAGACGGAGCAGTCGGTCACACCAGACCGCTCTAATTATATACTTTTCACTACTGTCTAGACCAACAAAAAACTGGTTTATTCTAGTTTAATTCCCACCGTTAAAAAGATCAAACTGTTCTCTACAAAATGGTGTAAAGAAATCTGTCAACCCATATGATATAGTAGGCGTTATCTCGGTTGACAAATGGGCTGTTTCATTGGTTGAAAATCTGTCCAATCGCAAGGTTTACAGAAATCGGGTAAAATAGTGACATCTGATTGGAAGGCACTACTAGAAAGATAAAATCTTGACAAATCCAATGGTATATTTATAATCTTGATAGAAATTCTTCTGTAGATGGTCTTGGACCTGTAAGAAGTGGGAAATAACAGTACAATTGTATGCATATTCGCGCACGGAAGAAGCTGTAGTCCGATCTGCATATTTTAAAACGATGACTACGCATGTAAATATACTTTTTATGAAAATGTTTTAAATACAAAAATTAAAGTTTAATTGATTTCCTTTCCAATGGTGCCGGTTTTATTACGATTGGATGATTTTAAGTGTATTAAATAACGGAATATGCAAATTTATGCAAATTTTCGCATTCGTTTGAAATGGCTGCATCTTGCGAATGAGAGAACGTCACTTTTGCCAGTCTGGCACTGTCAGGGTTAAACAAGAGACAATTTTCTGGGCAAAGTACTCTTAATATGTTTAACAATAGCAGATTTAAAATTTAATCATTACTTGTTACCAAGGATTTTAAACAAAATAACTTGCAATCAAAAACGAGTCATATACCATTATATGAAGACGGCCTCCGTAGCAGCGATACTGATAGCAGCCCGAGCCCCAATGTTGCCACTGACGTACTTGTCTGCACGACCTCTCTTCCCACATCTGGTTCGTATGATCAAAACATCTAGAATCATCACCATAGGACTCCAAGGCAAAGTTCTTATCTTGATCTAAAACAAACATGTACATCTCTATAGTGAACTAAACAATAAAGGGTGTTTTAAAAAAGTCTCAGTAACTCTGGATGTGCATATACGTTCAGAAAATAAGATAAAAGTGCTTATAGAGGTGTGTCCTAAAACGCTTAGATTTCTAATCTACCTATCTTGTGATTTTAACAAAAATAAACGGTAAACTGGCACATACTTTCTCACAAACATATTTAAATTATTAAACAGATTCACTGTGACTTCATAATTGTAGATGGGGTAGGAGAGGTGATTTATTAACCCTTTTAACCCCGGGCCAAATAATTGGAAATCCAAAATGTGTACAAACACATCACTACCACAAAAATGTCGAAAAATACCTGAGCCTTAAGAGGCTTTTTACAGAGTTTTGGTAAAAAATTCATAACTTTGTTAATATGTGTGCTATTTTTATGAGTGAGGTCTTAAAATTTTAGGAATAAAATGTATTACACAATAAAAAAGTTTTTATGATTATTTAAAAAAATTTAACCCACACTTCCTAAGTAATAATAATAATAAATAAAATAAAAACTTTTTTGGGAGCCTTTACAAAAAAGAAGATAAATTTATCTGTGCGAAGCTATATCATTTCATTCTAAATATGTTTTTCTGTATATATAAAAAAAATTGTCTTTCTAAATCAAATATCAACCTTTTAATAACCTTTTTTATAATTTTATTATGCTACATGTAAAATGAGATATAGCTCCGTGGTCTGACATGTCAGCGCTATCAACACTAGCAGCGCAGCGACCAGAGAGGTCAGAAATATTTAATTTGTCCTGGTTCTAGTGGTTATTGTTTATTTCAAAGTGATTATTGTGAACGGTACTTCAAAATGACAAAATGTTTTACACCAACTTGGTGCTATCAGCGCTCGTATAACATGGTCCTTTACCTAATGCAAGCAGTTCTAAATATTTTTCACACACTAAAACCAAAACTCACAATAAAATAAACACGAGGAAAGATAACCTTGTTAGACAACACCACAGGAATAAACACGAGTAAGCTACTGCATTGACAGTGACAGTGACAAACAGCTGAGCGTGCACAGAGCTGTCAAACAATTCTTTAGAGTAAGCAATGTTTCTAGTTTGTTAAAATATGTTTTGCAAACATAAAAATATTAAAAATTGTTAATAATTCAATCGAAATAATAAATACTTCGTAATACAATCGCTGCTAGTTGTGAAATATTTATTTATACATGTTTAAAAACACTAAACCTACAGTGACGTTATATCGTCACCTGGGGTTTCTCGTTCTATCTATGGTGGCGATATAACGTCACCTGGGGTTCAAAGGGTTAAAGTAGGAGATTAACTAATAAATATTATTATTATTATCTAGAGAGAAAACTATTCGATCGATTTCGAACAAATTTGCACCAAACACATCAATTAGGGCTGTATAGATGCAAAAAAAAGGTTTTGAAAATTTTTGAAAAACAGCCCCCAAAAATCAGTTATTAGTATTATTATTACCTAAACCAGAATTTTTAGAAAGATGCTGGTTTTTGCATATGGTAGGGTACATTAAAGGCTACAAATAAGCCAAATTTTATCAAAATCGTTAGAGCCATTGTTTTATAAAAAAATAACCGACTTTTTGGGTTTTTTTTGCCAAAAAGGGGGTTTGTTTTTCAAAAAATTTCAAAACCGTATTTCGTGCATCCATACAGGCCTACTTGACATGTCTGGTGCAAATTTGATTGAAATCGATCGAATAGTTTTCGCTCTAGCTTTGTATCAGACAGACGTTTTGAAAAAACTACTTTTTTTGGACTCAGGTGGTCACAAAACGGATAGTTCCACAAAAATCTCAACATCGATATTTTTTGCGATCACTATACTTTCTCTATATTATAGTAGAGTGAGAAAGTAAAATTATATCTTTTTAACGGTAAATAATATGGAGTTGAAAATATACATGCTACTTAGATTTATAAAGACCTAATTTGGAAAAAAACAATCAACAGATTTCTTTTACTCATTAAGAAATATGGGGGTTGGCATGCGAAGCACGCAATGCATTGAAAATACTTCCAATACAGGGGTTGGCGTGCGAAGCACGCAATGCATTCTGTATTGAAAATACTCCCAATACAGGGGTTGGTGTGCGAAGCACTCAATGCATTGTGTATTGAAAATACTCCCAAAACGGAGGTTTTCGTGCAATGCACTGTGTGTCGGCCGCTTCTCATACTGTTCAGTGTCAAGCTCACATGTACGTCCTTAGCAGTAAACGTGTTAAGCCCCATACCCCGGTCTAGCCCCCCCTAGAAAATATCATATGGGCATACTTGTAAAATTTGAGATATTAAAATAACATTGTATTTCCCGTAAATTTGATTAAACACTTACGAGGATTGTTTTCTGTATATTGACAATGACTGCCTCTCACTACGACATTTTTAGACCTCCACGTGAACTCTTGAATGTAAGGACAATAGTCTGCCAAACTGACTGAGCCCCCGTAGTAACCTTCTTGGCCTTTATTTACATGCGGAATCTCATCAAAGTTCTAAAACAATACAAGACAAATCAAGAAAATGAAACACAATCAACATTGTATAAAACAAATTTATTCAGCCGTGCACAAAATATAATGTGGTCATAGCCATATTGCAATACTAAAAGACATATTTATTATATTACTAAATTTATAGCAAACAAATTAAATATAACAATAAAACTATTAAAAGCTAATAATAAATAAATAGATAAAATAGGAAAAATGAATTAAAATATAATCTATAAATTTCTTATTTCTACTAATTCATCCATTCCTTGCAGATATCCAATTCATTATTTTGCTGACATTTCAATTATTGATTTAGAATTACTAACTGGAAGAAACAGTGAACTAAAATATTTGTATTACAACCTGTTTACAAGGAGTTATGCCTTTCAAATATTCTACTACTGAATAAAAACTTTATTAGTGTAAAAATGTCTTTAACTTAGTTTAATGTCATTTTTTTATTAGAAAATTTTAATACTAAACAGTCTAACCCCTCCTGCGTTTCAGTAAATAAAAAAAAAAGTATTTGGAAACTATTTTGGTTCTAATATTATGTAAAAGTGATTATTTTAACTTCATAAACAAAATTATAAATATTATTTTACTTCATATTATAAACTATTGATCCTATAATACAATCAAATGGGGGACATTGTTGTTTTCTTAGAATTTATAAATCCGTTTTTACAAATTTAAAAAAAAACTTATTTTTTATTGTGCCTTCAGATTTACATTACCGTATATCTGAAGACATTTTTATTCTCAAGTGTTTTTTTTTCCGATAAACTCATAATCTAGAATTTTAAGGTCCTTGAACTTTGAAAATTTAAAGTTCGTTGAATTTTGGGAGGTTATTTTAGTACTTCCCATCGTGGCGTTAAGATACAAAAATTAACTGGCCAAAATCTAGGAAGTGTAACGACTGTACTATATTTGTGTCAGAAATGTTATTCAACAAGATATTACTTAAGATGCGCATAACCTACCTGATAGAATTTCGGAAGAGTTGTGGTATGCTCGACTAGATTACAAAGCGCCACAGAGCTGCGGTCGTCAGTGCATTCCGTTTCAAGAGGATCTCTTTTGACTTTGTCACAGAACGGATGGATACTCTTTCCTCTAATAAACAAATACAAGTATATTTAATTGCTAAATATATTTAAGCTGCAAGAACCTTTACTTGCTGAAAATATAGCAATATTTACCAACAGGTCTAAACATTGTATTTAATACTTACTGTGCTCTCTTCGTGTCCATCCATTGCTTACAGCTCGTCTTGACAAAGTCACATCCTAAGTTGCGACCCCAAGACAGATACTGAGCCATAGAATAGTTGGCCGTGTACCAACCTGTGTCTTCCATCAGAGCTAGAGTTAACCTCGAGTAAACGGGGTTCTGAGTGTGGGTTCCAGTCATGGCTTCATTCTGAAATAAAACTAAATTCTATAATGGAATTACAATGTAAATATACATGTTACCCATGAAAAATGAAGAAATTTAACATATTAACCTCCGATCGGTATTGGGGTTAGGTGAAAGAGAGGACTAAATAGTCTAACCTCGCCCCAACCAAATAAAATTGATTAGACCAACTAAATTTATTTTGAGACATGTACTGTCGCTGAAGGAAGTAACTTCCAGGTATATACAAAAATTTAAACAATTACATTTATATTTTGACATACAGTATAACCCCTCTTAACCGGTCTGGTTGGGACCGAGACCTCGGCCGGTTGATCCGAGGTTCCCGTAAAAAATAGATTTTTGTTCAAAAATAACCTACAATACACATTTCATAAATAACCAAGCAAATAAGAGGTTATTGCAACGCATTTTATTGCATGTACATAAGCAAACAAACACCAACCAATTAAACATTTTAACTTACATAAACTTTGAAAACTTAATTTACATATACTAATTTATATATACAAGAACTTTTGTTCTCACGAAATTCAGTAAAGGTTCCAACAAAGCAACAGACGAAGAAAGAGAAGCAAAGGATTGATAATTTGTTAATTAAGGACGCTTTGTTAATTGATTCTAAGAAAAAATACAGTTGCCGCAGTAGCATGATTTGATTCCCCTCTTGCTTCCGCGGCAACTGTATTTTTTTCTTTGAATCAATTGACAAAGCGGCATCCTTTGTTTCTTTTTTACGCCCCTCCTCCCCTGTTCCCTTGCCACAACAATCCCCTGTTCCCTTGCCACAACAATCCCCTGTTCCCCTGCCGCACACCTAACGTTGCGTCACCCCGATTTATTTTCTAGGAAATGTCCTTCAAACAATCAATGTTTGAGACTTCGGCCAGTTAATATATTTGACTCCGTTGTTCCTTGGGATAGGCCGGTTAATCCGATGACCGGTTGATCCAAGGCCGGTTAAGAGGGGCTCTACTGTATTTATTGGATACAAAATTGTGTGTTTACATTTTTGTACACTTTTATGTTGAAAACAGATATTTTAAACCAACTGTTTTTAAGAAAAAACAACTGTAATAAACACGATTTCATGAATAAGAAAAAAAAAAACTAAACAAGGATTTTGACAAAAAATAAAATAAAACTTGATGCAATAATAATAACTAACTAAATATTTAATTTAAAAATTTATAATGCAAACAACTCATAGTTCTTAATAAAAGTCATTACATTAAACAAAGAAACAGAGCTTACTCTATATTCAATAAAGGACAGCTAGTGGAATTAGGAAGTATTGCTTAAGCCAGTAGAACCATGAGAAATTGCGCCTCTGTTTAGAATTACAATGTGGTAGGAGATCCTCCATGTTTGCTTCTTCAAAAAAAAAGGCCAGGCGCACTCGAAGCCCGAAAGAGAGCAGACGCTTGTCTCAAGACTCGGTGCCTTTTTCCAATGGTTTTTTTTTGCAAATAACGAGTATCTACACAAAAGTGTTTGGTAATTCTACATCGTTTATAATGTATCTGAGTGGGAAAAAATATAAACAGTTCGTCAAATTATAATTAACAGTTTAATAATAATCTTTTTGTGAAAGTGCTAGCACAGCGACATTTAGTGAACATGTTATAAATATAAACTGGAGAAAGAAAGGAATGTACAAAAACTTTTAAATATAGTGTTAAAACTGTGAAGAGCCAAATTAGAATGTTTTATCTTTATATATATAATTCTTCTGTGCGTGTGTAAGTCATTGAACTCCTCCTAAACAGCTTTACCAGTTTTGATGAAATTTTTTCTGGGTGTTTGTGTGGGTTCCTAGATAGTTTAGATTCAAAATTGGATTTGGTTGTTGGCGCTGCAATCTGGTTCTAGGAATTACTTAATTTTTTATTTTTGAACCTTTCTACATAATAATCACTAATATTTTAAAGCAGACGCACATGTGCGTCCATAGCATATAGGCTTAAAATTGGAGTGCGAAGCACACAATGCATTGTGTATTGAAAATACTCCCAATACGGGGGTTGGCGTGCAATGCACTGTGCGTCGGCCGCTTCTCATAGTGTTCAGTGTCAAGCTCACATGTGCGTCCTTAGCAGTGAACGTGTTAAGCTCCATACCCCGTTCTAGCCCCCCCTTGGATAATATCATATGGGCGCCCATTGGCAGAATTACTTTATATTTTCTGTTGAATGAAATTACCTCGAAAACTCTTTTCTCCCAGTGTGTTAACGCTGTCCCCTCTTCACCTTGATCTTCCAGCTCAGCGCCCTCTAGCGAAGAACAGTTGAAATGCCTTTGTACTTCTTCCACAACACGAGGCGTCACCATCACCTGTACTATTCTATCGACTGTCTCTCCGTGAACTGTCCAATTCCTCCGCACTACTGTTTTAATTACTTTATCACTCCATTGCCGAGCTTGTAACCTAAAATTTAAAAAAATATTGCAGTGATTAAAATTTAAAGTTTCCAAAACTTTAAAGAATTTATAAAAAGTATTATTAAAATTTTATGCGAAAGAGATATATTATTAACTAGCTGACATGTACGGCGTTGCCCGTGGTGGTAAGATTTCAGTCTTTTTAACGTAATTGTAATCTTTTGAAGTGTTCAGTTAGTGAGTGGTATTTGGCTTTTATATATATAGATCTTAAATAATAAAAGCACTATTGTCATAATAATAAAAGATCTGAAATTATGATTTTAGTCCCCCCAAACCCCTCCTAAAATTTCGAAATTTTTCATACCCTTTCTTAGAGAGCGCCTAAGGCCCTAGAGGAAGCTACATACCAAATTTCATTCCAATCCGTTCGGGCGTAATTTGAGGATGATCAAAAACGCATTGAAAACGCAAGGAAAAATGCAGAAACACCTATTTCTGGTGTAATTTTGGGAGAATCTCAAACATTTTTTAACAGACTACCTTTAGGCCTTAAACGAACCTAAGTACCAAATTTCAACATTTTCTGCCAATTAGTTCTTGAAAAAGCTGGGAAAATGCAAAAAATCGCTAGAAAAACGCGAATATTGGGCGTATCTTTGGGATGTTTTCAAAATCCGTTCTTAGTGCGCGTCTAAAGGTCCAACTGAACATGCATGCCAAATTTGAACTCATTTGGTTCAGTAGATTTTTAGTTCTGCTGATGAATGAATCAGTGCCATTTCGCTTTTATATAGATAGATTTGCTGATAAAATTTAAATAAATAAATTTAATAAAATAATTAAGATAAAATTTTATTGATAGTTAAAATATATATAAATAATTAATAAACCTCAATCCAAAATTATATTTCAATGTCTCTACCACATGAAATATGTATTCACAACTATCGAATGCTTTTAATAGTATTCCCCAATATTCAATATCAATCACTACTGTATATAATTAATAAGCACATGTATAATTATAGTTTGTATTTGTATTGAAATAAAACACGTGTTGTGTATCTAGAAATATGTCCATAAATCAGACGCGACAGAAAATGCGTGACCAAAAGAGAGAGAGTACCTCTATTCTGTTGATAACCTTTTTCTCGAGACCTGTGAAACATGTGAATTTTGATATCACCCAGTGCATCATACATATTTTCTATAATTTTTATTTCATAAATATAACTTCATAAAATGGGAAAGCTTTTATTCCAAAAATAGGAACAAGTTTAAAATAAATTGCAAACTTTTACAAAATTTCCACAAATATATTTACCGAAGTAAAACATTTTCTGTTTCCACGGTAAACTTTTGTTAGCTGTATTTGCAATTTTTATTTTGCCGTCTAACTTTCCCATCGCTCACTCGATCGATCTAGGCTGCTGGTAAACTGTCGCCCCGGTTCTTGAAAATAATCAGGGAAATAAACGTTGTCAATAGATGCACAAAACAGTATCCATTCTATTTTAGTCGTAATTTTTGTGTTGAGTTTTTTAAATTTCATTTCAAATTATCCACAATAAATTCAAGCCAAGAATGACTTTATTCTAAAGTTTACAGAAATGTCTAGGATTTACAGCTACACTTTAAATCACTTACATTTTGAATTAAATACAGTTAAATTATATGTGTACTGCAGTATAGGTAGATAAGGATATTGCTTTCAAACAATTATTACATTTTTGTAGATTCTATTTCAGTTTTGTTTTTCACAATTTCATTGTTTTGGGGGTTGGAACACCAGTAGCATTAGATATATTGTCGTGGAATTTTGGACATAAATTGAAACGTATTCAATGCTCAAAGTTCGATTGAGTTTGAATTTTTCAATAGTAAATAATTTAAGCATACAATACAAAGTAATTAAAGGTAGGTGAAAAATAATTAAAATTCAGACATGTAAAATGAAATAATTTCTTTTTATTTATTTATTTAGAAAAACACGCGAGTTTGGGAGCGGTAAAATTTCTAGCAAGGGTTTAATAAAAACAGAAGTTATAAGAATCCTTGAGAATTAACTTTGAAAGAATAGGTGTAGAAAAAGACAATCAAAAGCAGCACTGCACATATCGCATGATTGAAGGTCAGACATCATGGCGAAAACCGTTCTAAGACAGACTCTGGAATGAGAATGAGAGGATTATTCTTCGATATCTTTTAAGAGTTGAACAATAGACGGGCATGAGGATTTTAATGTTTTTCTTGTTAAATAAAACAGTTTTTTTAAGCAGTTTATTTTCTGCATGTAAAGATAATGTATGTTTGACCTACTTAGTAAAAGATCTGTAACGCCTAGTATGAACATAAAATTGAAGTTAAAAGAAGCTCTATAATCGGCGATCAACTGTAAAGTTTTTCCATTAAAAAATTAAGTGCTGTAACAACAGTGAATGAAAAGTAAAACTTGTATTGGACATACTCAAAGGTAAACGTAAACTGGAAATCCAATATCCAAGATAACAACATTGGACTAAATTGAAAGTATAAAGATAAATTTTGTTTTTTTAAATTGTCTGCTGTTTTTTATTGGTTTAACTTTAGCTTTGTCGTAACTAAAGAAATTACACATATATTAATAATTCGTCGTTTGTCACTTTTTTTGTTTGGAATGATAAATTCTAAAATGCATTAACGATCGAATCAGCCATTATGTTCGACTAATTTTCATTTCGTATCCACTTTCCGTTAGCTAAGTACTTCTTCAGAGATTAAATCCAAAATTTTAAAGTATTAATTTAATCTAATAAAATATTGGGTAATGGAAAATGACGACATGTACAGATACTTTTTTTCCGATCATGATCTGTGGATCATAAATGGCTGTGCAGGCGGAATAAAAGTATCTGTGACGTCATAGAGATTGATATAATATGAAATGTGTGCTGGGTATAGTGATACAGATGGCAGTGGTTAGCCATCTTGAATAGTCATGTTTATATTGTCGTTTGCTTTGTTTTCATTTTGGACAAATTTTTAGTTTATTGAGGAATGGTTTTTAGGTTATAATTTTAAATATTAATTACTCAAACCATTCTAAATAATAACATTATGAATATTAATAGATAATAATTAATTAAATTCTCATCGCACATATTTAATTTTTAAATATTTATTGACTTTGAACATTTTAACATTTATTGTTATTTTTTATTTTCGTAACCGTTACATTACAACACAGTATAGTGTACTCTTGTAAGTAAACCTTCATATATAATTTGTGCAAGTAAATCAAAGCAAGTTCACAGTAAACACAACCTTAGTGTAATTGAGTAAATAACAATACCTTTCATTAAGACGAGGCTTTCCATTATCCTCACGAGGTGTCAGTGGGTTGCCTTCAGAGTCCCTGTAGAAAGCAAACAGGCTGACAGAGAATCCAAGAGCATGAAGTATTTCATGTTTTACTGTTGACAACAGAATCTCCAGTTCTTGAGGTTTAGTACTAATACTATCAGGACAGAGATTGGCATGCCCTGCGATTGGTCTGGAAATAAACATTTCAGATTCAATTAGTATTTAAATTATGTTCATAACTGTACCGCAACGTATAGTTCCTTTTCAGTACAATTCCAAAGATTAGCTTTTTAAGAATTTCTTTCTCATGAGCAATGAAACATAGAAAACTATTTATCAATTATAACAGTTTAGACGAATTTGGAGTCTTGAAGGACAAACTATTAAACTGGTTATAAAAAACTTATGTAACAAAATTTGGCAGTTTTTTATATGGTTAAATCAACATTCCATAAGTGGGAGATGGTTGGCATTAGGCCTACCTTTAAATGCGTAAAGTTAAACTAGCTAAGTTTTGAAAGTCAGGATATGCAATACAAACTTTACTAATTATTTTATATGGTTAAGTAATACAAGTATTACTAGACAAATGAAGTTATCTCGAAATTCCAAGCAGGGCCATCGACTAATGTCCCACGCCCCAAGGTGAAGTTCCCTGGAGTTTAGGGAAAAAATAGTAAAACTATCTTCAAACAATTGTTGTAACTTTAAACGTTTTGTAAAATCCCGCATTGGAATTGAAATTGTGGACGGTTTACAGAAATAAAATAATAACTCCTTAAACATTAATTATTTAGATTTGTAATTTTTAAATAACATTAAAAACTAAACAGGTAGGCCCTAATGTTCATTGGAAAATACAAATTATTGCCTTTAAAAAAACAATAAATTATTTTTGTATTTTTTAAAGTATTGCCATGTAATGTACTGAAAAAAATGAGTACTTTTTGGAATAAGGTTGTAAAAAGCATATTTTTTACTAAATTAATGCAGTCTAAATTAATATCTAAAAATTATTGATTGAATTGAGGGAGTACAAACAAATTACAAATTCAATAATAAATTTTGTTTATTTTAAAATATTTTCTGCGTTCCTTCTACAACATTGTAAAATTAGGGATGATAAAAATCTGTAAGTTGTTAATATGTCCTGAAGCAAGCCAGCAGGAGTCACATTTGTACTTTTCTTTGCTTGTTTGATCATTAACTTTATGTACAAGGTTTCAATTATTTTCATTAGT
>JAGFPH010021127.1:0-13608 GCA_018207615.1 Philaenus spumarius | reverse complement strand
TACGATCTTTATATAGTCTTATAGAATATATGTGGAAAGTGTGAATGCAATCGGTTTGTAATTATAGATTTTCGAAAATTTTTTTATAAATTCATATTTACTTAGTCAATATTTTCATTATATCGAATGGTAAATGTACAATTATTCCTAAATATTAATAAAAACTTGATAATTTATGGTCAATTTCATGAGGATTTGAATATGTTTTAAAAAATAACTTTCGATAGTTCTTAAGATAATAACTATTTTTATGAACATGATGGTTTATACATAATTTTATGAGGAATCCGAAACTTTTTTAATATTTATGATTTGTTGTATAGTTTACACAATCATTCAAAATTTGCACAATCTATTCAAATCAAATACAATTAATTGATCGACGTTACATCTTTATTATTCTCAAAATTTGTTATTTTATAACCGCTAAACATCATCTGTACAATTTAGTTAGTAACACAAATATAATGGTACAAATCTGTACCAATTAAATTGTATAATGGCAAATATCATTCGAGTAGAATAAAACAGCCAGCTTTAATCGTACTATGAATGTGATTGGAATATACCGAATTAGTTTGAGATAAACTCATATGCCAAAGGTTTTGTAAAACTGTCACTTAACCGGAAAATGACACTAAAATGTTGGTAATAACAATGCGTGAATACTACACATTAGAGCCTACACCAGTAAAATGAGGTGTTGGCTCCCAAACACCATATGAGTTAAGATTATTAATTTCTTAAAATTATAGATGAAATAGAGGAAAGTAGGTTTATAAGCAACATCTTACGAAGAACTAAAAAATTTTTTTAAAACAAATTCTTATAGAATTTTATTCATTTGCCCTACGAAAATATATAGACATATATTTTTTAGGATCTGATTATTGAAATTTATTAGGGTTAGCATGTTATAATCTATGCAGATATCAACGGTGACTAATAATTAATTGACAGACTCAAAATTGACAGCAAAATGTCTTCTGTGGATCACATTAGTGAACCATGTAAAACACTGAGCTCAGTGGTTTTTTGACTTAGGTATAGTTCTGATCAGAACACGTTCTAAAATTAGCATAATTTGGAATATTTTCTTTTCACCTATATTATCGAACTTTGAGTAAATCAACAAAACTAATGACTAAAAGATTTACAAAAGCAAGCAGTAAGACTATAGTTCGTTTGTGCTATCTTCATTTTGAAGGGATGAATTTACAAATCTAGGTACCATATGTTCACCTTTCCTTATATGTGTATTTAAGAAGTCATTTTGCATTACAAGTATTGTCAAACATACGTAATATGTTGCTTGTTTTGGGGTTTTCAATTTCTTTTAGGTTTTTTTTCATACCAACCAGTATAGAAGAAATGTATTTGACTATTTAGTCTTTTTATTTACCTCAATAATATCAAAAGAACTCATAATAATACGCTTTGCAATAATTTTATTTCCACACCAATACAATATTTTATACATTTTTTAAACCCTCTTCCAAAAAAAGTATACTTTTAAATCAGATTACATGAGGGTGAACAAAACTTGATAATTGTTCTTGGAGATACCCAGATTGGGAATGTCACAAAAAAATCAGACGGCATTGTCATTTCTTTCTATGGATATTAATGGTAATAAGAAGCCACACATGCAAAAATATATCTTGTTTTGTGTGAGAATCAGGAACCTGGCGTATATTTTGGATATTTACAAAAGTTTTTTTTTACCTTAATCTTTAAATACCGATTGTGATTGTATTAGGTATACCGTATATTCTTGAAATTTTATAAAATTGTTAAGCCATGTTAAAAATTACATTACTGACAAATGTACTGACACAAATGTATTTTAATTTTTATAGTTATCAAAATAATAAAACCCATTTAATAGAATCACTTATAAATATCAAATATAAGTTTGATTACGGTAAGTAATTTTGTATAAGTAATAATTATTAATTTGTTTATGATATGATAACATAAAGACAAAAATAAATAACCAATTCGCAAAAAAATACTTCATGTGTTTTGTACAATTTACTACAAATAAAGAATGTCCCAAAGTTTAGAAAACGTACCCTTTGCCAATCTTTTAAAAAACACAATACCTACATTTTTGATATAGAATCAAAATATTTTAAACAAAGTGAGGCTTGTCTTAACAATCGCCAAACCGATCTTAGTATCTCATAGAAACGTTTCAAACAAAGTTAGTGAGAGAGTAGACTAAATATTACATGTTCATTAAAAGGTTTGATACGATACTACTGAGTCATCTAAAGTTAAAAGGATAAAAAAACATTCTAAAAAGCCGGATGTCTAGTCCAAGGCCGACGCGACACTGTATTTATTTAAGTGCGTGTCTCACTGCATATTGCGAGCAATCTGCTCATGAGGTGTGTACTTTTGACTTGTTTAAGGTAGGATAAGAGTAAGCAGTGTTAAGTCTCGACGCCAGCGCAGCCTGGAAATAGAAATCCGAAACAACCGTGTAAGAATGTGTATGTGAAAAACCTGCGAAACGAGCAAACTTAAAATAAATGAATATTCTTGCTCCTTATGCATGGGAAAAGCCGATAGACACAAAAAAGTAGGGGGTTGCGTTGCGAGCCTTGCTCGTTTTACGACGCTTGCTCGGAATGGGGTGTGTGTACGTGAAAATTTGCTCGGTTCATACACTGTACAAACACACACACACACACCCCCCCCCCCACACACACACCTACATACAGACAGGGTGACACCCTCTCGGGAGTGGTCAGGGAAGATTCCTAGGACCTCAAAACGTCGAGATCTGATGAATACTCGATTTTCGAAAAACTGGGTGAAACCAATAACTTCCCGATTTTAGAAAATTTTCAATTTTCTTAGCGGGAAGTTAAAAAAAGTACAGCTTTCGTTTTTTGACAAAAACAACACAAAAATATGCTTAATAGTGAAGGAATGTTTTGGTTATTTAACATTGAAATTGGTAGCCAACTTCGCCGTTTTGAATGTAGGGAGCCGAGCCTTAAAGTTAAAAATTTTTGCCTACGTAGTCATATAACCTACAAAACTAACGAAATAAAACAAAATCTAAAGTAGTTTGATGGTGCAAGTCATACAATAATGTATTGGGTTTAACCCACCTTGTAAAGTATAACATGAATGGCAGAAGGAGTAAAGTGAAAATTAATTTCATTTCATCGACAGCACTTTGTGGGAAGATCTAAGCTGTAATTTGATTTCAAAGCAAAGAGAATATTCTTAGATTTACTCTCTACTTTCTACCTTAGATGAAAAAGTTTAGTAAAATATAGAGATACATATGCCATTGTCATACTAGGGCAGCAACTATACTAATACTAGTATACCTGGGATGCTTCACTATCTATTGCTTGATTACATTTTAAGGATGGTTATCACGTCATCCCTTTGACTTAAGTGATTGAACTTTAAACGTTTTTTTATATTAATTAAGAATAATATTAAATCATTTTAGATTTACAGTTTGTAAGGATTTGGTGCAATTTATTTTTAACACGCTTTTATTAGCTTGGTATGTATCTATGTAACGGAATCTTTTAACGTGATTTTCACCCCCTTTAAAACGTCAGATTAATTTGAAACTTTGCACACTTATCAAGGACCGATGACAATGCAATAATTTAAATAGTTTCTCCCATTATCCTTGCCAGGACCCTCAGGATTAGCGATTTTTTTATAGCTTGAACTGTATGTAAGGGAATCTTTCATAGTAATTTTAACCAACCTAAACACGTCTGATTAACTTGAAAATTGGGCGTGTTTTTTTAAACTATAATTTTGTATTATTGTATAGGGGTAGCCACCCCATTTAAATCTGTTTGTAGTGACGATATTCTATAAAAAAATCCTGGTACTAAAGTGTGTAAATTGTGAAATTTTAGTAAAACTAGTTGAGTAGTTTTTGAGAATATAGAAAAAGTAAGTGGATTATTATTTAATTTTAAGGGTAGTTATTCTTTTTCATCCCTTTGATTTAAGTAATCAAATTGCAAATAGTTTTGTATATCCCTTAAAAATGATATTACATAATTTTAGCTTTATAGATTGTTTGAAGATAGTTTAATTAATATTTATTGTATATGAGGAGCAACCCCATTTCAATCCCTTCCAATTGTGAATATAAACCATCCAGGAACACACTCAAACACGCCCCCACACACTTACACAAAATTTCATCAAAATTGGTCCAGCCGTTTATGACATACAGTGACATTCACACTCATATAAGAATTTTATATATCGTGTATATAAAGATTATAAAGAGGTAAAATTTGTTTGCATGTAGGAAGTAATCTCTGGAACTACTGAACCGATTGAAAAATACTTTTAGTAATAAAAAGCCACATTATCCCTGAGTAACATGGGCCAGATTCCATATTATGGAAAAATTTCTATTTCAATATTTGTAGATTTAGTGAAAACAAATTCAGGGCGCATAGCAATCTAGCAGGTGTATCCATGCTATTTATTTACGGTATACCAAATAACCATCTATATATTAAAAGAATTTATGAAAACTTGTGGCAGTCAGTACGGACATTCTATCCGGCCGATTTCCTTATTTTTTTTTAAATTGCAGGTAATCATTCACAGATATGTCATCAAGCATTACAAATCATGTATCTCGCCTTACAAACGTTATAATCAAATGCAAATTTCTGCTGTGTATTCCTTATGGGGTTTTTGTTTTGTTCTTTGTCCACTTTGCGTTCGTATACCATTCATCCGATTGCTTTTAAATTTTGCATAGTAACACAGGTTAACCCTGGGAAGGTTTTAGGCCATTTACCAAAGTCCTAGGAAATTAGGGCTACGCCCCAGTGGCCCTTAAAGTTTCAATGTTAATCTTATGGAAGAAAGATTTCTATTGATTTTATCAGGGGCACAAAAACAGCTGTTCGTATAAAAAACTTAGCAACACATCATGTTTGTTTACTTTCATTATCATAGCAACATTACTTAGAAAATTTGAAGAGTATTACCTTTTTGAGGTTACATTGACAAACTAAAAACAAACACAAACAAAAATCAACGAAAAATGCTAACTATTTTTAATTCAATTCAAACATTGGTTGTTACAAACCTATTATATATAAAACAGCTAATTCGGATCAAAAACTGAACATAATTTTAGGGTGGGCCTACAATGAACCAAAACACCAATTGGGCTAATTATTAGAATCAGGTTTTATTATAATTCTTCACAACTACCAGTTTTTTTAGATTAGGTAAAATTTTCCAACTGCGAGCGAAGCGAAGCAGCCATTTGAGGCCGAAGGCCGAGGCGGGGTTGGGACGCGGAGCGTCCAGGGGCAGAGCCCCTAGTACTATAATAAATGAATTGGTTAATGTGATATATTAGTTTATTTTGCATTCATACAAATCTTTTAAAAATGGGAGGTTAAAAATTTCCCCATCTTTGTTAGAAGTCGAGAAATCCAACCGTTCCGATACTTTTTTAACACTTTGTATATTAATTGGCTAAGGAATTTCTTTATCGACCCATTGCGTCGTTATTTGTCAAACAATTTGTACAAATGAAGTGTCATTTTATATATTTTACACTGCAGATTTACAGAGAAATATAAAAATCTAAACAAATCACTGTATTAAAGAAATAACTGACATTTTAAAATTACGCCATTTTATTTAAATGGCAATACTTTTTGTCAGAACCATCCCTTAGTTTGAGAGAACCAGATACGTGGGCTCATGACAAATGCACCAATGACGTGTGTACAAACCATAATGATAATAAGTAAATAATGAGCTGGACTTGTGAGAACAATATAGATGAAATAAAACAATAACACAAAATCTCACAACAAATACGTTTAATAAATCAAACGCGTTTCAACGACAAAGTCGCCATCGTCAGTGATAAAGCTACAAAAGCCAAACTACAACTAAACTAACAAAGCTCCATGCCCCGTATTTATACAAACTGCAAGGGGCGTGGCACAAGACCACATTACACTAGTAGGCGCCAACCAATGCCTACGTTATCACAATACAATATACTCACTAACAAAATATATAACATAATGAAGCATAATACATCTAATACAAATAAAAATATAAACAATATAACACATTACATTAATATAGAATTAAATACAACATAAAGAAGCAAAAACATCAAATGTATATACCAATTTAAAAAAATACAATACATTACATTAATATAGAATTAACTATGGGCCCTAACTCATTATTCACAATTGTGTCACGATATTTGTTAATATAAAATGTCTCCCAAGCATCAATCGTGTTAAGTTTAGTTAAATTTTTTAACAATGAAGAATTTTCTGCTTTAAAATGATGGTTTTCCTCTAAACAATGCTTAGCCATAACAGATTTGTCTGGCCTATTATACTTGAAATGAGCAAAATGTTCTTTAGTTCTTGTCTTAATGCTTCTTTTAGTATGGCCTATATATTTCTTCGGACATATTTCAAAATTTATGAAATAAATCCCGGATTTATCTTGTTCTTGAATTTTATCTTTCGGATTATCTAGCATTTTACCGAGATTATTGTCAGCCGACAAAGCTACATTTAAATTAGCATATTTTGCTAACGATTTTGCTACAACATTAGACAGTGGTGGAGCATACGTTGCTTTAACCCATCGTTGTTCGGGCTTGTTGCTTATTAAGGTAGATCTTGATGTCTTAATTTTCCGCAGCAGCAGCATAAACATTTCAACGCAGGCTTCACCTGAACCCATCGACACGTCGCAGGCCAAATTTCTCCCTTTGCGTCGAACCACCGACGGACCGAGTCCAGCGCACATCGACGGGCTTAACCCGGATTTTCTAATTCAGTATTTCAAACCGTGTCATCTCAAAGCTCCGCCACTTTCGTACTTCTGGTACAAACCTCTACGTATCGACCTGCGACAACCAGCACCCGTAATTGATCTAACCGCGTCCCCAGCAATTTCTTCACCAGAAGCAGCAGCATCTGAAATTGACTAGTTGCTTTCACCAACCAAACGGCCCTTATCAGGGTCCAAAAAAATTACTAATTCAGATTTCGTTCAGAGCAGTCGCCCTTCAGGCATATCAAACGGGTTCTTTTTAGAACCAAAAAAGGCTTTACCTACGTCCATGCCCTTAAGGCACACGTTATCCAACATACCGAAATCACAAAGGACCGAATCACGTTACGAGAAACTTTTGCCGCCACGTCTGAGCTAGATCATCATTTTTATTAAATTCATTAAAACCGGAGCGGCAACACTGTGAGGAGAATTCTTCATGATGATCTTCATTATCATCCGTATAAGGTAGGGATTGTGTAGGAAGTTTTTCAACGTAACTTTAATTCTGGGAGGATCGCGTGTGAGGTTCTTCTTGAAGTCGTTCCTGAGGACGCTAGTGTTTTTTTTAGTGATGAAGCCCATTTTCATTTGTGTAGAAACGTCAACAAACAAAACATACGCTACTGGGCTGACACCAATCCTCGGGCAAGGCCTTTGCATTCACCTAAGGTCACAGTGTGGTGCGCAATTTCCTCAGCTGTAATTATTGGTCCCTGTTTTTTTTTAGTGATGAAGCCCATTTTCATTTGTGTAGACCCGTCAACAAACAAAACATACGCTACTGGGCTGACACCAATCCTCGGGCAAGGCCTTTTCATTCACCTAAGGTCACAGTGTGGTGCGCAATTTCCTCAGCTGTAATTATTAGTCCTTTTTTTTTAAGGAAAATGAAGTCGCAGTGCAGAGAATTCGGCCCGGTATGTAAACATGTTACAGGAAATTTTTTCGACGGCTAGGTGAGTTGGACTTAGTGGACATTCGGTTCCAACAAGACGGTGCAACGGCTCACATGTCAAGAGCATCGATGGCTGTTTTGAGGGAAAACTTCCCAGAGCGCCTCATCTCAATTAGGGGTGATTTGCAGTGGCCGGCCCGCTCTCCCGATTTGGCCCCTTGTGATTTTTTTTATGGGTTTTTTTTAAATCCCGTGTTTATGTGAACCAACCAAGGACCCTACAAGATTTGAAGACCAACATCCAGGAAGAAATTGCCAAAATAACCTCTAATATACTGGCAAGAGTTATGGCAAACGCCAGAAATCGGTTTCATCAGTGTATGGAGAATTGAGAACGTACCTGATATGATCTTCAAAACTGTGTAAAACAAAACTTTAGGTATGTGCTTACATTATAAAAAAACAAATACAAATTTTCCGATTCATACAATGGGTTTTATTAAGTTTAAAAATTTGAAGTTATGCTGCCGCACCCTGTATAAAACATTAAGTTATTAATGTTCAAAAGTCCTTACCTTTGCGAAGTATCTAATAAAAAGAGATGTTTTCAGAATAAATCTCTAAAAATGTTTGTTACTATACTTCCCTTCTGTTCGAAAATCAATTATTTTCAGTCCCTTTAAAAGTACACCTACTATTACGAACATTAGTTTGAAAATTTTAAAATAGGTGACCATTTAAAATATTTTTGCCAAAAATCTAAAAATTCTTTTACTTCCTATAAACGTTTAGTATCATTTAATTGGGTAACAAACTTAATCAGTTACTTTTGAAATTAAAAAGAAGCTTGCAATCAAAATAATTGTGAATTACAATGACTTTCAGTATATTTACTCAAATATAATTAATTAATTTTGTGAACAGCCATAGAATTGATAAAATGGCGTCCTACTTTAAGTCCTATTAACTTTTACCTCGCCGTCATTGTACATTCAACTACAAGCTTGACTACAACACGGTTAAACATTTGACTTTATAGTTTTATGTTTAGATTCGACAATAGCTTCAAACTAACAGTTCAGAAAGTTAAATCAGTTTTATTCCAGTTTCCGCATCAACTTTCTCAATACAAAACTTAATTATTCCACTTCTCCGTTTAACTTTGTGACAAGAGCCGAGTTTTCATAATAATATCGAACGTTCACCTGCACCTGTTTAAACATGCAAACTTTGACTAACTGTGCACGTTTTCATTAAGTTTAGTGATTGTTTTAAGTTTAGTTTAGGTTAACTTTTAGTAAGAGTGTGAGATTAAATAAAATAAGAAAAGTTCGGAAAATGTAAAGAGCAGGCTTAAATCCGTTTTTGTCATTTGGAACTAAAAGACTTTTGTACTGAAACATTTCATAATTTCAAATTGAAAATAATCCATTACATGCCTCAACACAGATTCGCGGAAACTTCGGTAAAACATCGTCAAACTTAAATGATAACAAGATTTAGGCCTAACGATCTGATTGGTTAAAATATTCCGCGAAGTCGTCTCAACGTTCAAAATGAGTAGATGTAAAAACATCTGTTTTACTTTAAGAAAAATAATTATTTTTACAATTTAAATGTTATAAATAAATACTGTAGTCTATAATATATCTAAATAATTCATAACTGTTCTATAATTTTAAGCAAAACCACTGTTAAAATTAGAAATATCAAAACCCAAACGTTTGTATTTTAAGAGAAAAATATAATTCATGGTGAAGTAAAGTGAACAAATTCGGCATTTCTAAAGAAAACATTTGTTTGCAACAAAGGGAAAATGGTATTATTGATGATGAAGACCTAGGCTTTGGTCGAGTAAAGTAAAACTCAGACGAAAATGGAACTTTTGTTGAAAATGGAAATACCTCAACTTACCCAGAATTATAACGAAACATAATACTCGTATAAATCCCAGTGACATATTAAGAAGTTTTAAGACAGTGGACCTAATTTAACCAGCAGATAAGAAATCAAACGTATTTGGTGAGATCTGACTTTTTTTATACATTGTGTCTGTTGAATAAAAAATAAGCAAAAACTTTTAGCATTTAGTCTTAGCTTTAGTTTTCACTATTAAGTCAAAGCTTTTAGTCTTAGCATTTGGTTAGAGCTAACCTTTAGCTAAGGCTAGTTCTCAAAAGCTGAAAAATTTTAGCCAAAGCTTATAATCTGTCATATGTTTTAAGTTATAGCTTTTGCTTATTTTTTATTCAACAGACACATTAGCCTATCTTACGTTAAGATACTTTTAGAGTCCAAAGTTTTCGATTTAACAAAGTACAACAACTCTAATCCTGAGTGTGATACATCCATAATTTGATGTATAAAACAATTTCTTTGTTTTATTGAACCTTGTATATTAGTTTTAAAATATGTATTATAGATATAGGTCATAGGTTTTATGTATAATATAATATAATACGGTTATTTGTGTTAATATTGGACGAAACCGGCACGTTATACCCAAATCCCCGAGGTTAATAATTTTATAATAAATGTAAATGATCTCATATTTCTTTTCAAAATTTATACGAATTACAAGGTTAAAATTACCAAAATATCTATTATACTTAAGTATCCATTGTTAATGAATAGTAGTTTGGGATAGTTCCTTATTTTGTTCTTTTTTAATAGATATTTAATTTATTTATTTGTTAAACGAATTAATAGTTAATTCTTTTTTTGTAAACTAACATTCTTAAAGTTTAATGGTACAATACATAACTTGTTCATCACAACCATTGTCGATATTATTAATAGTTGCCATATTAGAGGTTATAAATTAATGAATCATTCAGTATAAGGATGTTTATGTTATAATTGGTTCACGAACTTGAGGTTTTCTAAACAAATATTAAACGAAAAGAGAAAGAAAGAAATATATAGAAGGTTGTTGTAGTACATTTAATTTACCTCAAGACTGAATCAGACTCGAAGTATTATGAGACACGTTTTACCAGACACCCTATATATGTACCTATATTATAAATTACATTTACGGCATATAAAAACACTTTCGAATTATTTTCTTTGAAGTAAAGCAATAGTTTCTACAGCAGTGTGACTGACTGGTGGTGCCATCTTGCAGGAACCACTGCAAACCAGTACCAGATTACTAGTACGACAAGACCTCTTCAGATCTCTAGAAAAAGGTTGCAGGATGATTTCTTTGTCATACGCTTATTATATTATGTTGTGGCTTCTCTACAATATCGTCAGAACGTTGAATTTCAAGATCGTATTGATTGTTTTTGACTTTCAAACAATACATTTTGTTGGAACCCAGGGTTTTCACAGT
This sequence comes from Philaenus spumarius, assembly GCA_018207615.1. NCBI lineage: Eukaryota > Metazoa > Arthropoda > Insecta > Hemiptera > Aphrophoridae > Philaenus > Philaenus spumarius. The sequence goes on along the minus strand of JAGFPH010021127.1, from coordinate 2,527 downwards.
TCATTGCTAACATTGAGGCTCAATAAACTATGTTTTTATCCCTTAAAAATCCGGGAATAAAACATATATATATATATATATATATATATATATATAAAGTAATGATTTTTTGGTATAGTCTCCAAATGGTCTGAAACGGATAGAAACCAAATTTTAGCCTTCTCCGACCAACCGTTTTCAAGTTGGGTCGAGTGTAATAGCTCTTATTTTCTTCGAAAATTCGGCTAAAAAGGGTTTTTTGTCAATAACTTTTTATTAAGACAAGCTATTTAAATTTCCTTTATTTCAAACAACGCGGATGGAAATTCCTCACAAAAAATTATAGTACTATTTTTTTTGCTACCTATTATACTTTTTGAGTTATTTCCAAAAAACTGTAATTACATATATATAATTGTTAATAACAAAAAAAGCTCAAGGTTATATTCGGGGGAAACTTAGGAGCTTACTATTGAGCCCATTTGAAAACGATTTATGCAAAAATTTCGGAGTTCGCATGTTTTGTCCACATTTGACCTTTTTAGAAGCACTGCAAATAATGGCCTAAATATAATTAATTATTATAGCAGTTGCACTTTTACAGCTACCTGAAGCAACAAGCAACTTTCCTTCAACTTTAATTAGGTTTATTTTATTAGTTTATTATCTATGAGGCCGTGGTACAAGTTTGTCTTCTCTTGAAAAATCAGGTTAAGAAGTCTTATGTTTATTTTTATCAAAGTAACAGTTTGGCGTGTAATTTAATGTTGCTAGTAACAATTTAACTGTTGCTTAAATTTCTGTGAAAATTTACTTAGACGATCATGTCCAGTTTACAAATACAAAATTGCTATAAATGTATTTAATGTATTCTAGTCAGGCTTTAGCAATTCACAACATTGTTTAATCAACAGGCCTTAATGGTTGACCAGTTGTATTCTATCCAAAAGTACACCGAGTTTTTTTAAAAATTCCTTAAATACGTATTAATGATGTTTATTTTCAAAGATGTCCTGTAAATTCTTCTTTTCGGAAATTGCAGGTAGAAGTCTTAATGTGGTTTTCATTCGTAGTGGCCGTTTTTGGACGGCCTACAATCAAAACACTGTCTTTACGACGGAACTTGTCAGCAACACTTTTATGGCGACATCACTTGTTTCTGAAATCGTTCTTGAAACTCTACAGCAGATCGCTTCAAACTAGGACTGCAGAAACTACCTGCTCCGTAAGAGCGAATATAAGGATCTGCGATATGAACTTTCTCAGGCACTCCTATCCTAACCTCAAACAAGGAAGTAGTCATAAGCAACGTGGCCTCGCAATGTCAACAATGTAATCAGCTGTTCTAAAAACCAACCACAGCTGCTTCAATTTCACTACTATTCACTACTATTTCGCTGGTGTGGTCATTTTGGCGCACACCGTACTTGCACGAGTTGAACGTAAAATGAATCGGTGCTAGTTTTTCAAATTTCGTATAGTAATATTTGACTCAAGTATTTGATCACACAGCAAATTAAACTATTATCTGAGCAGGGCACGTTAAAAGACTAGTTCCGTGATTATACATATGAAACGGGACAACATAACGACTCCTGGCCAGACTCTTTTCACAAACAGACCTGTAATTTTGGAACTGTATTTTTATCTCTTGGCATAAAATTCAGCCGGCCCTTCTTTAACTGCAAAAGGACATTTTTAGCTTTCTGCTTTTTATCGCTCGTATACCTACATCTTGAAATAACCTTCGATTTGGAATTATTTCTTTTCAAAGATTCTAGAATATAATATGATCTTGTTTTTGTGTCAAGTATCGTCTGTTACACAATAAAATACAATATTTGATAAGGTATATACTCGAGTCAAATGTCTTATTATACTTATTTAAAGATATTGGTTATATATTTTATTGGCAAATCGTACTTGTTTACCCTTATATATATATATATATATATATATATATATATATATATATATATATCTGCCAGCAGCTGTGCCATTTCAATAAAAAAAATTATTTGTCTAATACATTTAAAAAATGAATATTAATTATTTTACTATGATCCCTATTTTTATATTATTTATTATTTATTGAGTTTATTATTTGTTGTTGTTATTAATTGTTAAGATTTTAACCCTGTGTTGATGTTTAGGTGTTTATCTGATTTTATGTTTATGCAAGTATTGATTATATGAGTTTCACTGTTTACAAATTTCCAATTAGAACATAATGGGAATACTAATATTACACAGAAATTATTTATTAATTTTTACTCACCGACGGAAAAGTTTTCATACAAAAAATATCGAATTTACCTATCTCTGAGAATTCACTTATTACGTTTACAGAATTCTAAAATAATTCACCTCTGATGCATAGTATTAATTACCCAGTAACGTAAAGCTGAAGTGACAAAATGTATCACACAAATATATCACTCTGTGACTCGGATTTTGTTTATAATTTATGTACAAGCTCTGGCGATGACGTCATAACATGGAGCCTTGATAAGGTAAATGTATACGCCTCTGTATTATGTTGCATAGA
>JAGFPH010021124.1:0-13610 GCA_018207615.1 Philaenus spumarius | reverse complement strand
ATAAATTACAAAAGTTATTACTGTTCTTTGTCAATGTCTTATGGCAACATCTCGATCTTTTTTAGTATATGGTTATTGGATAGGGATTTATTTAATTATATTCCATTGCTTTGTTAATTCTCTTAATATCAACAGAAGAATCAGCCTTACGAGTGGTATTATAATATATGATTTCACCGACATTGGTTTTCATTACAGACATAGCAATTACAATTTCTTACATCGAAAACTTGCTTCACAGGTATTTTTAAATAAGAAGAAATTGTGTTAAGGAGTTCGTCCAGACAAGTGTTTCTATAAGAAGCAATTATTCAATGTTTTTGTAATAGTATATTACGTTACAAGCCCGGTAAATATGGGTTTTCCGTGCGTGCATGATTGTTCCCGCAAGAGGCGCAGTCGAATGTGGGATTTTCATGCAAGCACAGAAAACCCTACTGTGCGAAGTACATTCTATACTTTTCATTATAATACACTGAAAAAGTAAGATACTTTTAATCACATCTTTTTATTTACAAAAAACAATTGAAAAACTCAATACATAAAAATAATTTATTTTAAACGATTATCATTCTATTTTAAATTTATAGTACAATTTGTGTTATTTTGGATATTTTATTCTTTGCTGAGTAGTGTATTTTGCTTAATGGAGAGATGTGTTTCGTATGTAGGCCATTATATACATCACTGAAATCCATTATGGAAATTTTTAGATCACAAAAAATTCATAATCCACTATGTTTACTCTTATTTTAGATTGGAGATAACCTTTCATAAATAAATGTGTTATTGTTAAAATCAGCTCTTTATATAAAACTCATATGTTTATTCTTATTTTTTAAATCAGCTGGTGCACAGAAAATTTACGGTGTAGTACACAGAAAAACTTGTCTATAAACAGGTATAGAAAACAACTGTTTTAAGTGTAGTATAATGACAATTATTTTACAGAATAATGTTCAACACAAATTTTATAAATGATATTTTGATTTTTGTAACCCAATTTAAAATTATAAGAAATTACGAGAATTACCTAAATTTGATAATAGTTTTTGTATATTTTTTTGCGTAGAAGAAGTAGATGATGATGACGAAGAAGGAGGAATGGAGTGTGATATAGATGCCCAATCTGAGGACATATCTGAAGATGAAGGTGTAAATGATACCGATACAATGACAGTGACTTCTGAAGCTCCAATACCTGCTGATAAATATGATCAGCAAATAAATCTTACTGAAGAACAGGAAATCTTGAACAAGATTAAAGGTATGTTATGATTTATTTGTAAAGTAACCAGTTTATCGAGTCTGGTTGAGATAAGTATAGGCAAACCATTGGTTTTGATTCAAAAAATTCAATTTATTATCAAAATAAAAGTGCTTTACTGAAACAAATTAGTAAGGATGATGTAATTAAATGCTTTTGAGAGGCAGTAGAGCAGCGCTGTTTCAGTAAGCCTTGGAGGAGTAGTACAACAATAGATTATGGAAATTATTTTCTTAGTTTACAAATTTTGGAAAGAACAAAAAGGAAAATTTTGTTATGTTTCATTCCACTAATAAAAGCAATTTAGAAGGAAAATCCTTAAATATTGTTGGAGTTTCAATTAAAATTATAAAAAAAGTAATTTTTATGTATTTGTTGCAGTCAACTATGGACTATGATATTGCACAATTTTTTCTTTTCCCGGTACTTGTTCATATTCTGGCCTCTCTTAGCTCTTTTCTTTTGGAAATACTTTCATATGTCTTTGAGATTTGCCTGTTTTAAAATCCTTCTTCCTCTGTCACACCGCTTTGCTCAAGATTTGGGTAAAAAATGTTTACCCTAGACCTTGTGTTTTTTGTTGTTTAGTTGCAGAAATTTTCTTGCTAGCTTCTCTTTTTTATGTGTTTGTGCTAGTCTTCTTTTCACTCTGCTATTGTTTTAAGATTTTTCTTGAGAATATTTCCGTGTTTTTTCTAGAATTTTAATTAAAAATTTTCCTTTTTTTTTCGATTTCCTTTTGGCACTTTTTTTGATATTATTTCATTCACATACAAATTCTGGTTTAACCTCAGTATTGGTCCAGTTGATTTAAGAGTGACTTAGTTCTGTAAGTTATCAACAGATTCTGAAAGTATTCTATATGCTAAATATTTACTGTAGTTTCCATACAAAAAGACTTAGAAGATTGTTTATCCCGGTAACATTATTATTTTATTTTGCAGATGCTCGTTCTGAACAGATGTTTCCGGATGAAGTGGATACACCTATAGATACTCCTGCCAGAGAACGCTTTCAAAGATATCGTGGATTAAAGTCTTTCCGTACATCCCCTTGGGATCCTAAAGAAAATCTTCCACAGGACTATGCCAGGATTTTTCAATTTCAGAGATTTGATCGCACGCACAAACGGATACTTAAAGAATTAGAAGACTCTGATTGTGCAGCTTTGGTAAATACATGTTAATAACAGCTCTTTTTCCTCATTTCCCTTCTGGTTGTTGTTAATGGTTCAGCCAGCATACACCATAAACGGTATCCAAATGGTGGATTTCCTAAAAAACTAACTTTTTCAACTACCCCATTTAGAAAAATAAATTATGTAACTGAGCCTATGTCACCCAGGTGGCAATGCTTAACAAATAAGTAAGTAAGTGTAAAAATCAAATAAGTAGTTTAATCGAAATAAACCAGATCAACATTCCTGTACGATCATTGCAAACAGGCATTTAATTTAATTCTTATAGCCAAAATAAATGCCTTTTTGTATTTATCTCAAAATTAATTCGTAATTTTAGAAAACTTTTTAAAGTTTGTGAAAAATATAGTTTATTACTTTGGAAATACCTCACATGTTGTCCTTCCAAATTTCTTTTACAAAAACACTTCATATATTCAGTTTCTTTTCTCTTGAATCTTTATCATATTTTGTTCAAATTAAATTAATTTTGTTATTTGTATAAAATCTAAATTGATTTTTGAATGATTTAATTATTTATACAATATTCTAAAAAGTAATTTTACTTTTTATATTTTAGTTTTGTCTTCTGTTTTAGCCTGGTACATACATTACCATACATGTAGCAGGAGTATCAGAAGACTTGTTCATGTCTCGCCTTGGTACACAGCCATTAGTTGTCTACGGCATGTTTCCTCATGAACAGAAAATGACAGCTGTAAATATGGTTTTGAAACGACCATCGTGTTTGGAAAGTAACGAGCCAATAAAATCTAAGGAACAGATTATATTTCAGTACGGATACAGAAGGTTCAAAGCTTGTCCAATTTTCAGTGAACATACTAACGGAGCTAAGCATAAGGTAAAGTTAGTTTTTAGTAGTAAGCTTTTAAAAATTACATAGAAGATATATATCCACTGCCTTAAATTACATATTATTTATCAATATCAATCAATTTACAAACATCTAAAATCTGTCAAACATTAAAGATTAAGAAAAACATTATAACATTGATATACATTCCTAATTTCTGAATAACTCTTTCTTGTCTTATAACAAGTGTAAGTCAATTACTTTAACTGCTGATTGCTCGCTTCTCAAGTATTACTTGAGCTGAGTTATTTCTGTTTTAAGTTTTTGAAGTTATGACATGTTATTTGATGTTATTCCATTGAACCATATTATTTATGTTCTTATGATACCATGGCAACTGCATTACAATACTTTTTTATCATCTATTGTTTTCTACATTACATATTTGTAAACATGATTTATTGAAGAGAAGAAACGGTGCTTGAAGAAGATAATGGGATTTTTAACCCTTCACATGGAGTGTAAAATTGACGGAAGTTACAGCATTTATCAAATGAAAATTTTCCTTATACCTCGAAGCTAATTTTTGTTTATTTTCTTGGCATTAAAACTGAAATTAACACAGACGTTGTTTTTTTAAATAATTTTTTATATTAAACAAAATATTAATACAGTAGGACTGACTTATAGTTGTGACTGCAATAGTTGGGCAATCAGTATATTCCGCTAAAATAAATTCATTGGTTTTGTTGTCTCTATTTTTGTACAGGTGTTTGTGAAGTAAACCGCCGTATCAACACATCGTGTCCCAATCGTGTCGTGAAACACACCGTTTAACATTTTTGTGTTTCTAAATTTTTTTTGTATATTTAACCTAATTATTGTGCAGTGCAATGACTTGTGTTGTAAATGGTGTTACATGTGTTTTTACTTTATTTTAATGTGCGTAAAATAAGCAACAAAGCCTGAAGAACTTGTTTCTGATACGCGTAGCAAAGAACTAGTGAAAAGTGAACTCACAACCCGAGATAGAAAATAAAAATAAAGTCTTTAAGAAACTCAATAAAGTCAAGATGATTCAATATTTATTTTTTGTAAGCCGAGCAACTTACACGCTCGAATAGGATCTTTAACCCTCCCAGTGGTAGACTGCCCAAAGTGACGTTCTCTCAGGCGCAAGATGCAGCTATTTCGACAATTAGCGAGAATTTGCATACATTTGCATTTTCGATTAATTAATTTACTTAGAATTATCCAATCGTAATAAAACCCGCACCGTTGGAAAGAAAATGAATTAAACTTTAATTTTTGTATTTAAAACTTTTTCGTAAAACGTATATTTACATACGTAATCATCGTTTCAAAATTTTAGTACCTAAATCACCTGTGATTCACGCGTCAATGAACCCCGTATATTGTCAAGACTTTGTCTCATTTTCAACGGTCTGCAACTCATCACAGAAGTCATTTATGAAGAAGATCATAACAGCATTGAATTTAGCAGACGATTCTGTTTAAAACTGTGTCTTCAAATCACATGTTACTCTGAAAACAGCTGTTCTACAGGATTTACGGTGAAAGCTTGTAATTGGTCATAGATTTGGCCAATATGCAAGCCTGTTTAGAATCGATTCTTACAGTCTACTACAACCCACAATAACTTTACTTTACAATTAAATCTATATTAAAATAAGATGGTCGACAAGGGTTACAATTATAAAACAATCTTTTACTTCTGTATTATTACAGGTAATACATAAAATGATATTTCTTTTCAGAGAACAATATTATTTAGATTATGAATACTAAGTTTGATGATAAACAATTTATTAATTGTTGTTCAATAAAATTTTAAAACACAAGATCTTAACTCGGTAGGTTGGTGCCGTCTTTTTCCCAAAGTATTTAAAAAGAAAACAAATTTGATTATAGATAACACAACTAACATAATAAAAATATGTACAAAATTAATGAGAGCAAGATTATATGGAATCGTCAAAAAGGTTATTTGGTTAATGGATTTAGTATTATAATGGATCACTGAATTTACGATAATTTAAAGTTCAAAGGTTCTTGGTAAATCTATATGCATAACATATATATATATATTATTATTCACAGTCTAGTTTAAACAGATAAGTGATCCCTCTACGGTAACTGGTTTGGTGGTTGGATCTTAAAATAGACTAGGCCTAGTTAAATGGAAAGTTCTCACCCAATTGGTTATTAGTTCTTGTAGATTAGAATTTGATAATAATTGTTATAAAGGAAAAACACTGAACTTCATAAGCTTCATATTTATTCAAATACCGATTCTTTTCTTTAAATTTCAACAGCCAAAGTTGTATCAACTGCACTATTCAGTGGCCAACTTAACAATGTCCTTCGTTTGGGGATTCTCTACCTTTCCAGGAAATGGATAATAACGCCTGATGAATCTTCATATCTTCTGGGATTTGGGTTTGTTAATGTAATAGGTGTTTGGGAGTCGTGAAGTGTGATTTATTTTAATTGTGTCTTTATTTAATTGTGTGGATTTGTTTTGATACATAACAATGTTTTACAATGAAATTTAATAGGATTTTAAACAGTTAAATTATAGAAAACACTTAAATAACTCCTTATTACAATAATTTTGCTATCTAATTTCTAGAATTATATATCTTATTCTTTGTATTTTTTCATTTGGTGGCAAGAATTACGTGGACCAATCACAGCGTTTCGTGGGAGGAGCTTACATAAATGAAATATCCGCCTACGATTAAATTTTGTCGGTCGGGGCTTCGGTTTTATATTTTATAATAGCTTATCGGCGTTTATTTTAGATTTAGACCAAAGACATTTGAGATGTAAAAAATTGGTTCTTTTCATAGGCCTGGTTTAATTTTCTAATAAGAATGTATTTTTCTTGTAATCGGATTTGTTCTGCTAACTTCTCTTTGATTTGTAATTAGATAGGCCTAGTTTCTCCTTGCATTTTAACGTAAATCTTTGTCGATTGACTTGGTTTTATGTTGTTATTCTAGCTTTCCTGGATGCAGAATTTAGTTTTGAATATTTTTGATGTAGGAAATGTAGGTCTACAGATTCGTTTTGTAATTTTATTTTAATGAATTCGAGTTGAAAGTCGTGATTTGATTGTACCTTTTCGTTGTAGTATTTAGTGTTGCGCATAATTGTCGCTAGGTGTCGGGCGTGTATGACGGATTAACTAAATGAATGACATTCCAATTTGACTTCTATCTCTCTTGCTCCAATACGTATTTTTAATTTCGTTCTTATTTTATTTACAGAGTTAGGGAAATATTTGAATTGTAACAAGTCTTATTCGATATATCCCTAAAATGTACAATATATGGTTTTAAAAAGAAAACTTCACAGTTTTTATCTATGTCCAATTCAATACATTTAGAATTCATAGGTTGGTACTGTAACAATTCAAAATATATCATAATAAGATCAATCAATTCTTTCAGAGATTTAGACGAAGGTTTAATTGGTGTACATATATCTTTTAATAAACTATACCCATCTGTACCAATAGTTGTTAACAAAATTGCCACTTTTTTCTCTTCTGCAATTTCATTAGCCAAAAAATACAACAACAGTCTTTCAATCCAATTAGACCAATCTTCTTGTAGGTTAAATTCAGATATACTGCCTACAGTACCTTTTATAATTACTTTTACCTTTTCTTCAGACATAGCTACTCTTTAATTAAATTGCACAATGCATTAATAGTTACTAAAATGCATAATTAACAACTTTCAATCAATTAATTGTCATTTCCTAGTCATGTGACTAACCTTAGACATTTTTGAAGTTCATCTGCCAATTCAAAATTCCAACTTGAAACAATAATTATGTATTTTTCCAATAAAATAATACCTCGTTGCCATTTCTATGTTTTGCTTTTGGAGAATAAGTACACTTTTATCATGGATTACAATTGATATATTTTGTTCGTTCTTAGGTTCCATACCTTACATTGCACTTCTTGTGTACAAGTCCTAACTCATAGATTAGACTACCTAGACGCACTCATGGTGCATTACAATCTACAATCATAGATTAGTAAACCTATAGAGTGGCTGAACACAGCAACCCGGTACCCCTGATGTACCAAGAAGCAGTAAATAAGGAAATAAAGAGGATGTTAGACTACAAATGCATCGAACCCAACAAGGCAATGGCGTCATATCAGCTGTTCTCAAGTTGAGGTCAATGACCTACTTTCAACAGAAGAGCAATTCAAATCACATGCCTATAGTACCAGCGGTAAACAAACTACTTCAGTATATTTTTCATTGTTAGTTTTCGTTTCATGAAAACATTTATACAAATATTTTCAAGGAAAGTCACCAAGGGGATAATTGTAACAATTCAAAATATATCATAATAAGATCAATCAATCAAAAGAATCATACATCACTGCATTTTAACTAAACACGCATGAGTGCGAGAGAGACAGAAAACTGATAATCCAAAACCATTCATAAACAATCTGAACTACGACATCTAGCGGACAGGATCGCAAACAATAAATCAACAATATTTCAAACACCCGACTTTCGATAACATTTTACATAATTAATAATATTTCTCGACCTCGTATCTCTATCTTTCCCATATCAAAATTCATCTAAATTAACCAACCAATCCATCCAAATTATAAGATTAAATCAATCACCAAACAATCGACCGAAATTTACTTTTTAAATCCATTTGAAACTAGACCGGTATACTAAAATCTAGGCCACATCAGAATTATAATCATTGATCCAAAGAGAACCAAATTTTAAATTAAAAAAAGAACAACACCATCAGATAGAACGAAAGATTCTACATCTAAAATGTCTTTGGTAAAATCTCAAAGGAAATACCGTTAAGCCGTAATAATTCTCCGAAAATCAACGAAACGCCGGCTAAAGCCAAATATGTGTAGGCCATGTTTATCAAGCCACGCCCACAGTCACGTGATCGCTAGCACCGCGGAAACCTAATTTCAAAAAACCAAATGTATAGTTTTAGTTGTAAATAGTAGATGTTAGAGAATAATTTGTACAAGGAGCTATTTTTGGTATTTTCATGTAATCTCTTATTTAATCAATTTCTTTTTAATTTTATCATTCAATATTATTTGTAAAACTAAATTATTTCAAAATTTAATTAAAACGACATCAATTAAACACACAACATTTTAAAATACACTTTCTTACACAACAATCAAAACCCCAGAAGATACAAAATTCACCAGGCCTTATGTACCATTTCCTGAAGGCCCAAAGCAAGCCAGTTTGGATTGCAGGCAATTTTAATTGTTGAATAGACGCCCAAGAAGGCAGACGTATGACCAGAGCTCTCCAGTAGACGATCCAAAGCGAAGATTTTCCAGTGTTAATACTTTATCAACGTTAAACAAATACTTGTCTTTTATAAAAGTGAAGCGAAGTAATTAATAATAATCATTTATAAATAAAATTAATAAGAAGAAGACGTTATAAACTGGGTGAGACCTATCCATATAGTCACTTAGACGATTAATGCTACATTTCAAACTATTCATTTAGTAAGAACTTGAACATTGCAAAATTTGAAAGACATTGTAAATATATCTATAAGAAGAATTTTTGGACAATTAATATAAATTTAACCTCTCTATAACTTTCATTCATACACCTACATACACTTACACTTTACCTATTGTACTATTTTCATTTCCCCTTTTTCAATTTTAATATTTTTTTTTCAATAACATTCTTTAATAATTAATTTGTTTCATAATAATATTGGGAAGAGTCGGCATTAACCCCCCAAGATTAAGAGTGATATAAGAGAATTTGAACGAACATTTGATTTGAGCTAACCTATTTTGTGTATAAACTGTATATATATTTTAATTTTCAATTTCTCAATTAAATAATTTGTTAAAATTGTAAACTTGTGTTTTGAATTCCATCATTTATCAATCTATTTAGCTTATGAACAGAAATTAACAAAAGTGATATATAATAAATTTGACGCCCAACAAGTGGGGCATTTTGTAATAAAAAAAAAGTAGTGTTGTAAATTGGCGCCGCAACGTGAAGGCTTTTCCCAATCTTACCTCAAATAACTCCTTATTTCAAATAAATATAGAATTGTTAGATTAATATTTGTTGTATATATATTTTAAGTTGTGATTTTAAATTAATATGGAAAACCAACCAACATATAACCTTAGGCCTAATATTAACCTAACCCAAAGGGCTCAAGAATCAGAAGGCTTGCCTAATTTTCACTCGTCCCGCCGAAATGAAGACGTGATCGCGGAACAATTAGGCGGAACGATGGAAGGGTCGCGGATTCCTGATATAAACAACCGCCGGATGGAAGACGTGTCTTTAGGAGAACGGAGTTTAAGGGAAGAAATGTTTATCGATCTTATAGGCGAACCAGATAGTATAAATTTTAGAGCAAGTCTTGAGCCAGATACAATAAATCCAACCGACAACGCGATCCCATCTCGAACTTCAACCCCACCCTTAACACTTGAAGATATGTTTTTTAATATTAGCCAACAATTCCAATACTTAAACAAACAAATAGAACAACAAATTTTAGACACCAATAACAAATCCACCGAACAATTCAAACAAATAGAACAACAAATTTTAAACACAAACCAACAATCCACGGAACGATTAGAACGAAATCTTAAACAACAAATTCTAGAATCTGAACGAAAATCCGAAAAACAAATCATACGATTAGTCACAGAAATGCAAACGTAGTATGCGAATATTAAAGAAGAATTTACGCACGCGCAACAACAAACTAAAGCCGAATTAAAATTACAACTTGAACAGCATAAGGATCATTTAAAATTACACGTCTCGGAAAAACAAAAACAAACCAAAGAAGAATGCCTAAAAGTAGTCGAAGAAAATTACCGCGAGATTACCAACACGTTACAGGAAGATAGATTTCGAACTCAAAAAATTGAAATTGAACAAAGTCAACGAATTGACCGGCTTGGACAACTCGTTTCGACAAATAACGAACGTGTCGAAAAATTAGAGAAAGTCGTAAAGGAGGAACAAACCGTGTCGTCAAAAAATATTAATGTTATTTGCGGGAGACAATTTGACTTAGCTAGCGATAATAATATACCCAAGTTTTACGGGAGAGAACATAACCCTACAGAGATATTAAATAAAATAAAGAAGTTCCATGAGAGAAGGATGGCATTTAACCATGGTAGCGATTCAAATATCCACCTAACCGACAATCTAGAAATGTGTTTAGAGGGACATGCATCTAGATGGTTTAGTTTAATTAAAAACAACATCAACTGTTGGGAAGACTTCCAGGAATATTTCGAGAACAAATATTGGAGCCGAGAGATTCAGAGAGGAATTAAACGTAAGGTGGAGACAGAAAAGTTTAGACCACATGGAATACTGACCCGTGCTGAATACTTCACGGAGCGAGTTATCACGCTAAAGGCCATGAATCCACCCCTATCCGAAGATGAGATTGTTACCTGCCTAGCAGAACACTTCGAAGACCTAATCCAGGACGCAAGGAGAGTACAATGTATTGATGGAATAATGGACTTCATTTCGTTACTCCAGAGGGAAGACATCAAGGATAGCCAGAATAGATCCCATCGAGAGCAACGCCCTATATCACCCCCAATGCGCAAAAATCCCTCTCAAACCCGCGAAACACACTTCAGCCCCCGAGCAACTTTCCAATTCACCCCTCCACTGAATTTTCAACCCTTTAACCGACCAAACCATTTCCAATCCTCAAAATATCGATTTCAACCCCCAAATAAAAACTACCAAAATACACCCGCACGTTTTTCACCCCCTCAACCACCCCGAAACCGAAATTTCAACCCCACATCTGTTCAACCCTACCGCAACAATTACCCCAATACTTCTAGACCCCAATTCCAACCTCCCAATACGCCCCGATATCAAAACTATCCGACCCCTGAACAAGCAAATGTCTGCCATGCAATAGCAGAACAAATTAAACCCCCAACCCCACTTATTACATTCTCCTCAACTACAAATTCTTCAAAAAACTAGAAAGCACAGTAAATGTCCCAGGCCTACTAAAAGATACAACTTATTCCCTCATACCCCAGATAAAACAACACGACATTGTGCCATCGGTTATTAATTTTAGAAAAACGTCGGAAAGCGTACTGGGAAAAGATAAGATGGCACATATATTAAAGTCAACGTTATGTGACTAAATCTGCATAAAAAAAAACTGCTTACCTTTAGTAGTACAACCTGGAATCTGAATTATTCATTACAGGTAAAGCACAAGAAAATTACGTTAATGGAATAATAAACAATCTGTTTATTAATCAGAAAATTATGTGCCCTTAAATAACAAAATTATACGCCCTTAGTAAATATACACAAGTCCTGTTGAGTGCACAATAGAATTTCTTAAAATAATTTACATAGATGTACATATTATACATGTATACTTTTAGGTTTAAAGAGTGTTGGCCAACTTAAATAGTAAACAAAATTAAAATAATACAAAAGAAATAAGTTTAAGGTTTTTGAGACGTCTCTCATATAATTAAAAAAAATATATAAATTTTGAAAAGAATCCCTTTGGGATTAAAAGTCAAAAATGCTATAGCTTCTCCTCCCTAGTATAAATTTAAATATTTAAAATTAAAGAAACTACTACTAGCTAGTTACAGGAAACATAGTTTTAAACACCAAGTGTCGCCATTTAAGATATCACACAGATGAGTTTTGAGTTTATAAGCCTGTTTAAATAGTATTGTACACCACTGTTTTTACCTTTAAATTAGATAAACATGACAATTATCGGTTTATTTTAAGCATAGTCACTTAGCACTTAGCTTATAGTTTGAAATGTTGAAAAGACTGAAGTAGGTAGTTACATGGTGAAAGGAATGTTCCCAAACTTTTCTTAAACCCTCAGGTTACACTTGGACCAGTTCATAAACTGGTAATTGAGAAGTCAAAGCATGGCTAGTAGATGTTTAGTTTGTAGGTGAACTTTAAAAAAAAAAAAAAAACTTAAACAGAAATAGGACGACATGAATGTTTGAGATGTTGAAGGTTTACTGCACTGAACGGAAGTCTTTACTTTAGCAAGAAAATGTGCCACGAGGCAGTTTTCCAGAACGTTCTTTGAAAGAATATGATAGAGATCAGCTGTTCGCCAAATCAGCTGTTTTGTCATATAATGCTGGTTTTACAGTTTGGGAATTTGCAGGCACTGTGAGGTGCTGCCACCTGGTGGCGTTAAGAAGAACTACGTGGCTAAAAGCAGAAACGTTGTTTCAGCTCCTAAAAGCAGAAACGTTGTTTCAACATTATCCCTGTGCACCAAAAACATCTCGGAAATATTAGGCCAAACCAAGAAAATAAATATAATAACAACACCCCTAATAAAATCAATTTCATTATCGCAATGTATTGTGATCGAGAGTTTCTACTCGAAGAAAATCAAACTGAGAAAAGTTTAAATGCAAATATTAATCAAATTAAATGTCCTGAAATCACCATCCAAATCGGATCGACAAAATCCTTAGCTTTAATTGACACAGGGTCAAACATAACCTGTCTGTCTCAACAATGGTTCCTAGACAATAGAGATAAAATAGGAAAATATGAAGAACTGCCTACAACAAATATACAAATCCACACTGCTGTAGGAACAAAGACCCGCAGAGTATCTCGAATAATTATGATAAGAATGAAGATAGAAGGAGAAGAATTATGGGTTAATACGTTAATTGTGCCAAATTTAATTAGAAACATAATATTAGGAATGGACTGGATAGTAAGTACAGAGACGGAAATAAACTTTTATACGAAATATATAAATATGAGAATAAATAATAAGCGAATCGTTATAAAGTTTGAGGAGGCAAAGCAAGAAGGAATTCTATGTTATATTATTAAAGAAAACACACATAATTATGATACAATGAATAAAAATGAAGAATACAACCATGTAAACAAAGATAATCAACAACGCACCGCAAATAACCTTATCAATATTTTAGACGAACCCACTATAAACAACACTTTAAAAGAAAATCTTAATCTAGGACCAGAAGAAAAATTAGAGTTAACTAAAATATTACTAAATTATAGACATATTTTTTCGGACGCTCCAGGAGTTTGCAATAAATACACTCATTCGATCAAAATTATAGAAGATAAAAATTTTAAAGGACAATTTTCTATGTTTTGCTTTTGGAGAATAAGTACACTTTTATCATGGATTACAATTGATATATTTTGTTCATTCTTAGGTTCCATACCTTACATTGCACTTCTTGTGTACAAGTCCTA
>JAGFPH010021122.1:0-13612 GCA_018207615.1 Philaenus spumarius | reverse complement strand
TGAGATTTTTGTGGAAATATCCGTTTTGGGACCCCCTGAGTCCAAAAAAGTGGTTTTTACAAAATGTCTGTCTGTATGTCTGTATGTATGTATGTATGTCTGTATGTATGTCTGTATGTAGACAAAGCTAGAGAGAAAACTATTCGATCGATTTCAACCAAATTTGCACCAGACATGTCCAGTACGCCTGTATAGATGCACGAAAAAGGGTTTTGAACAATTTTGAAAAACAACCCCCTTTTTGGCCAAAAAACCCCCAAAAAATCAGTTGTTATTTTTTTATAAAAAAACGGCTCTAACGATGTTGATAAAATTTGGCTTATTTGTAGACTTTAATGTGCCCTACCATATACAAAAACCCGCATCTTTCTAAAAATTCTCGTTTAGCTAATAATAATAATAATAACTGATTTTTGGGGGTTTTTGGCCATAAAGGGGGTTGTTTTTCAACATTTTTCAAAACCTTTTTACGTGCATCTATAAAGACCTAATTGTCGTGTTTGGTGCAAATTTGTTCGAAATCGATCGAATAGTTTTCTCTCTAGCTAATAATAATAATATTTATTATTATAATAAAATCTGTTATTATTTTTTTATTAAAAAACGGCTCTAACGATTTTGATAAAATTTGGCTTATTTGTAGCCTTTAATGTGCCCTACCATATACAGAAACCCGCATCTTTCTAAAAATTCTCGTTTAGCTAATAATAATAATAATTATAACTGTTTTTTGGGGGTTTTTTAGCTATAAAGCGGGTTCTAAAATTTCAAAACCATTTTACGTGCATCTATGAAGACCTAATTGACGTGTTTGGTGCAAATTTTTTCGAAATCGATCGAATAGTTTTCTCTCTAGATAATAATAATAATAATAATAATAATAATTTGTATTAGTTAATTTCCAACTTTAATAAAAAAACTCTCCTACCCCACCCTACAAGTCACAGTGAATCTGTTTAGTAATTTAAATGTATTTGTGAGAAAGTATGTGCCAATTCCTGGTACCGTTTATTTTTTGTTAATATACATTTAACTTTGATTTGTCTATCTGCGCAAAGCCGGATAGGCCAGCTAATAAATTATAAAATTTGGTTGATAAATCATTTAACGCCGGACATCTTAAAGTGTTAATGCCAAAAGTTTACTGCTGGCACTCCTTACAACACGGCGATCAATTATTTGGTTAATTTTGTTTCAAATCCTATGAATCTGCATATATCGCTGTAACAGCCTGTTATCCTTTCCTTTAACTTTGCAACACGTCTAGTAAGAGGTGGAACAATTTCATTGCCTAGCTTCACACATAGAAGCACAGCGGAGTTAAATCAGGCGACTGAAACGACAAGGGAAGTGTTCTCTCACGACCCAACTCAATCCAAGTAAAGATGATAACATTCAAAAGTAATAACTTTCCAGGTGGACCTTCCCACATCCTGAGTAATTGTGGCATTAAGTAAATCCCAAGTCTGTCTAAGCATGGAATACCAGTTACAGTTGGGGTTAAAGTTTAATGTTTGCCGCACTTGTTTGATCTAGATTAACCGACGTTCTTGGTGACACAGAAACATTTCGATAAAACGATTGTTACTTTAGTAATACTATGTCTTTCATGTGATTGGTTTATTTTTCCTTTGATACTGTGTGACACTACACAGTGGCTAATGCAATTACACATCCATACGAAATGTTAACCGGAGCATGGTGAACTAACGGGCACTACGGTAGTAAAACTTGAAGATAAATGTATTTAATAACTTAAACACGATTGCGCAAGTTCTTACTTTTTGTAATTCAGCATCACTTTTGTATAACTAATTTATAAACGCCCTAAATTTGTGAACGAGTAATATATTTTCCGAATTTAAATTACAGTACTTTCAGAAATAGAGGGAAGAGTTTTTATTATCAATATTTTCGGAAACTAATTTATAAACGCTCTGTAGATATATTGTCAGTGATAATCACATAGACGCAGAGAAAGTGTTTGTTTATATACACAGGTGGACAATGTTTTGAAATCTGCGGACTAAATGAGTATTTATAAACGTTAAGCAATATGATCGTAGTTTCAAACTGATTCTTTAGTATTAGAATATTTTTATATTCACTGCATTTGTTATTATTATTTCCGCTTAGATGCTTGAAACATTTATTTGTCTTCTTGCTTATCCGCCTTTTTTAGCTTTGTCTTTTTTTCGCCTGACGCGTTTCGGGTAGACCCCATCTTCAGAAGCTTTGTTTGCTACTGTCTATGCTCTACCATTGTCTCCTATTTATATTTGTTCTCCTCCCCCACCCACTTTCAACCTGTTTACTGCCTGTTGTCTATTGTTTGTAAACAAGTAAACAACTATTGTTTGTAAGCTAAATATATTGGTCAAACTATTCGGAAATTAAAAACTAGATATAAAGAACATATAAGATCATTTAAATATAACAAAAAAGATTCAAATTTCGCGAATCATTTAATTAACGAGGACCACAAACCTAGGGATATGCAAACATCTATGAAATTAATCCACCCAATAAATAAAGGAACAAGGCTTAATATAATAGAAAACATGGAAATATTTAAATTAAAGTTAAAAGACTTAAAAATAACAAATGAGCAAATTAACACACAATCCAACATTATGTTTGAAAATCCTAAGAAATATAGGACGTAGGTCAATGATATAAGTATGAATGAGCAAACAAAGCTTCTGATGATGGGGTCTACCCGAAACGAGTCAGGCGAAAAAAATACAAAGTTAAGAAAGGCGGATAAGCAAGAAGACATATATTTTTATAGTTGTTTTAACTATGCGTTTTGATAAATGGAAAATAGAAATAAAAATTGTAGAATAGTTTAAAATAAAAGTTGAACACATTTTCATAATAATTTATCTGAGACGAACTATTAAAGTTATTTTGCTTATTGGGTCTTACTAGTGTTATTTCATCAGAAGATTTTAAAATTTAGAATTTTTTATTCTGAAACACTGAAAACATGTGGAATGAATTACTTACTAATTGAAAATTCTCCAAATAAACCCGTCATCATGCAAATCTCGAACAGAAAAAGACAATTTTGCAGCACTAAACGACTTTGCATTGAAGCGGAAGCGTTCGATCAACCGATGTTTGCCCTTCACTCGGCCTCGACTCATTTTCGCGTAACGAAATTATCACCTCATTGATTGACCTTTAATCGGACGGGCTATATATTATTTTCCAAACGATTTGGCATTACCTTGCTATACAGTCAAAACCACATTATAATAATATAAGGCGGAAATGTTGGCGGTTATACGAAATTCTTCGCCATTATGTGATAACACAATGACGGTTAACCACATTCTACTATCGCTGGAATATCAGAAATTAAGCATTTTATGCTTGTATTCGAAACAGAAAAGTAGTAGTCAGATGTTAAGATGATTTCTATTTTCGTTTGTTCGTGTTGATTTTTATTATTTTTCGCTTAACGGCAAATGACCTTTAACATATACTGCTTAGCCTATAGAATCCAGAAACCAAATTTACATTTAAACAATTTGTAAATGCAACAAATTAATAACATCTAGGTCTAACGAAATGCAACTATTTTCAATATCAAAATTAGTAAAAGAAATGGTTTAATAATTTTTTATCACGAAGGACGACAAAACCCCTCTTTAGGTTTAGTTATTCTTCCCCCTCCCCCCCGCGCAAAGCCGGTTATGTTTGTTGAACATCACGAACTTTTTTTCTCTGTTTTTAACGGTTTTTTAGTAGAACATTTTGTCTGATTAATATGAAAGTTGAATGATGTTTTAAGCTTTGTATTTTAATTAAAGCATTATTTACTACAAAAGTAACTAGGGATAAACTCGGTTATTTGCCTTCGTGCTTACTAATTGCATTTTCCTATAAACAAGGGCACAAATCAAAGAAAATGCGTCGATGCTTGATCAAATTTAAAACAATTTTACTAACTTAGACGCACCGTGTATTTGAACATAATTTAGTTTTCCTGCCGCCATGTTTGTTTGGCAATATTTAATTATAAATTACATATAAGTTTTGTATACTGATAGAAACACACTATGGTAAATATTTTTTGTTATTTTTACCTGTTCCTTTGTTGGTATTCATGTTATTAAATTAAACTTACATAATATATACAATTTTAATAATAAAGTGTTGGTGGCTAAACCTCTCGACTATAGTAAAATTAATATTAAAGTACAACAAGCTAACCCATGGTAATTCAAAACAAGTAACTAATAATAATAATGAAAATAAAAAATGTCATATTTACTTGTACAAAATATTGAATTTCTTACGTTAACTTATTAAACAAACTAAAAAACTGTATATCACAAAATATCTATAAATAATATCAATAAATTAATTTTTTAAAGGAAATTACGTAATTAAAGTTGCAAGGTGAATGACTCCCTATATCAAAACTAAATGTTTTAGTTTAAGATGAGGATAAATAATTAAATGTCATCCCAACAAACTATAATTTTCCCATTTTATATTACTGTACAATTGAATTGAATAATATATTCAGGTTAACAACTGGGTTTATATTACAGTCATTTTTAAGGTCTTGCGTTTAATCCGATAAACTAAACTAGTAATATAGTTGCCATGGAAACTGCAACTAAATGAAAATGAGTACTTATTGCACCATAAGAAATTTTTATTCTGTTATTACTAATGAATGTTACAAAGGAGTGTCTAAACTATTCAGTGAAAGATATTTTTCAATAATTCCTGAGAATAGCTCGTACCTACATGCAAAGCTTACCTCTTTATATTATTAACTAGGGGAAGCCCCTGCGTGCTCCGCACGCCAACCCCATTGGGACTTTCTATACACATAATCATGCTATGTTTTCTTCATAATGAATGTGTAGGGTTATAATAACCCCAAAGCTAAGACAGTAAATAATTTTAAATGTTCAAATCAAATTATTTCGTGTATTTTGTAACGGCAATTATAATAAAGGTTAAAAGAACCAGCAAGGCTCAGGTCTACAATTTAATAAAAACCTAACCTAAAAGTTAGAAATACAAATAATTGCTTCAAAGTTTGAAATAATCTGTTAATGGAAGTATTAGAGCAAACAGCTGTTTTATCTGTTATTTTATTCAATTGGTTGCTATGGTAATTAATGTAAATACTTTCACGAAGTGTGTGTTGGTTCATCAGTCTAGGCCTAAACTAAGAATTTTTCCAACTAAATTTACAAATATTGAAATAATAAACGTTTTTATGAAAATGAATTATAGCTTATGTTACTCAGGGATAGTGTAGCTTTTTATTCGTAAAACTATTTTTCAATCGGCCCAGTAGTTCCAGAGATTATATGCAAATTAACAAACAAATTTTACCTCTTTATAATATTAGTATATATATATATATAACTAAAACAATTTAACTATCCGACTAAACGCCGTCTTGTTTAGTTTTGCAAAAGTTCTTTAAAAAACTGAAGATACTGTAGAGGGATATTTTTGATTTTGTTGTATTTGTATGTCAAATTACATATAAAACAAAATATGTTGATCCATAGACATAAATGCGCCAAGAATGTTAACCTCATTTCGTTGTTCAGGCTGGTACAGTTCGAACAGTCTCTCAAAGAGTTTAAACAGGTTTTATCTGATGTGTTTTCATTACTTTTACGAGAATAACTGCTCTTTTTTCATTTTGTTGTCCGCTACTTGGCCGCTTTTATACTGACGTATTTTGGTATACATATAACGGTAGCTCATTGCAGTTTTAATAAGGTGGAAACAACAAACTACAACGAATGTTTGGCTCATTATCACATTAAAACCTTCACTAATTGCATTGTTATAAGGCGATTAATTGTTTAACGCGTAATTTAAACGGCTGCAGGTTGGCAGACCTGGTTAAGGGATTAATTGTACCGTGTCAATTTATATCCGACAAACCGTTTTGCATAAATGTATATAACGCATTGTTGAATACCAGTTCGGAGGGAAATTTGACCCCGACAATTAATTACGAGGAAAGGTGCTCATGAATATGTATGGAATGTTGAAATGTTATGCTTTTACGCCGCTATTAATATATTTCCAAATAAATAATATTCCACGAATAAATACACTAAAAGACGAAAGAAATAATTTGAAAATATGTTCAGAATTAATTAATATCTATTAATATCGGTTTTTGTATATATAATTTTTCATAAAAACCAAGTCAGAATAATACAATATATATATTTCGCCATTGGATTTGTAATGCACTAAAATAATATTGACCTGTTACGTTTAATTTACAATTCAATTAATTTAACAAAATTACCCTTTACCAACTTTTCTGAAATGTTAATTTTGATTGTTTTATTCAGTACAAACTATTAATTATAAACATCATTCTTCGATTATTTCCAGTGTTGTAATTAATACTGTTTAATTTTAATTTTAGATGTTTATCTGTAATAGTCTTAGGACTTATTTAGGGTCGGCTCTAGTAAAACAGAAAGTAACCTGCGACTCCCTATAGCGGCGGTAGGTTACGCGGACATTGCTCATCCTAAATCCATTTAAACCCGCAATTATTCAAATAGCGTTTAAAAAAAACCAAACTCTTGGGGACAAAATTCTTCATCCTAATGCCTTGGTAGTTTTTCGCTATAATTATTAGTCACAACATAAAAAATATTAAAAATCTATGTTTTAAATTGTTAATAAATATTAAACAAAATATTTTTCTTAGTTTTTAAAAAGCCATTTGCATACATATTGACCATAGCTTTAAAATAACATATCGTTTATAATTTTCCGATCAAAAATAAAGAAAAAATTTGGATTTTAATTTAACATTGGTGTTATGGAGTGTCAGCCAACATGGCCGACAGCTAGAGCCGACCCTTAATATGTTTGTGAAGGATCTGATATTTAAATAATGTGTCTTTTATAAAATTTGACCTACATAGTTATGTTTATTCATGTGTAATTAGTTGATATATATCTTTTTAAAACGTTTATTTCAGAAACAGTTTATATTGAAAAAAGTATTTACATTAATTATTCATGAGGGATGATGGTACTGATCCGGCTACGAAGTAATTTATATTTAATATTATTTATACCACTCTGACATTTTCAATAAATGTTAAACACAATCTCTGGTAAACATGTTAAAGAATAAATTACAATGTTAATAATTGCTGAAAAGATCGATTAATTGTCTTAGTGAATATTTTTATCAGGAAACAAGATTTTTAACATTTCTGAAAACGGCGAATAACTATGTATTTTTATTATTTGAGTGTTATAAATTAAATCCGTTAAATATAATTTGCTTACAAGCCTAGTACAGAAAAAATGTCTGATGCAATGTTGTAAATTATATTTTTTTAATTTCTGTGTGCCACAAAAAGCATTGCAAAGCCATTTCTACTGAAGAAATAGGTTAGCAAATAGCGAAATGTTATTCTTTACATTCCATTTGGCAGAACAGTACGGTTGTTATTCACTTATGTGGGTCACAATAATTTTCTTTTGATTCCAACTATTCTCAATCTGTATAGAATATCAGTGGTTTTGACGTTCCGATATTTTACCCGCTGTACAACCGTAGTTTTACGGTTACAATCGTTCCTTTTGAATGCTCCCACAGATAAGAAGAAAACAAAAAAACTATTGTGCGCGAGTGGGAGTGAAGCACTCTTCCTGATTAGTAGAGGGGGTTTAACAGCGTTTAAGAGAAATTTATTGAAAGCGTTTAAATTTTACAGAGATTTAATAGTTTTCGCTCTAGATTAGTGGTAGTATAAATGGTTGTGAAGTTAATGATGTACAGTGTTCATTTAAAACTTTCAGTAGGTACTACTATAAATCAATAACATTAACAAAAAATTTGTTTTTGTCAGAATTTTGTTATGTATATTGGGCAGACAAACGTCAAAGCAGAGTTCCTAAGCTTAACGAAATTAAAATGTAAATTACGTTTGTACAACTTTTGAAAAAAAAACAAATTTTGACAATTAATCCCGAAAACTGTGCGTTTAGGAGCTTTTGACACAGAACTCAAAATCCTTTATGATACATAACTTTTCGCATAACTTCCCTAAAAAATCTCAAAATAGTGCACTTCCCTCAATTACAAATCAAATAGTTGTATATACTTTGATACGGAGTCTGTACTTCCTCTAACTGTCTCTCACCTCTCTCTCTCTCTCCCCCTCTCTTTCTCTCTCTCTCTCTCAACCTTCCCGTCCCCTATCTCTTCCTCCCCTCAACCATCTCTCACTCTCTCTATACATATATATGTACTAGCTGACCTGGCAATGCTTCGCTATTGCATAATTATTTTGGTGAAATAAATGCGACAAATGATGGTAATTTTGTGTGATATAAGGATATGAATCGTAGGTTCTAAACCATGTCATTTATACCACTTCAAATCTGTACATTTACCTGTCGTCATAGGACCCAGTTCAACTGTTTTGTCTTTGTGATATTCGGTGTTGCAGTTGTAGTGAAACCCTGGCATTGATTTTTCAGACCATGGAAACAAATTCATGTGACATCTTTTAGAACTGTATTCTTGAACGGCAGCCATTTTGACTAGGGATTTTGTTGACTGTACTTTTTGGAAGCCTCACGATGCACGGCAGGATTTTTTTGATTGTATCTTTTGACAGACTCCCTATGCTTTAGCACGATTAGTATTAGAAAAACGTTTTCGCCGTTTTTTCCCATGTTTCTGGGTAGTTTGGTTTGAACAATGGAACAATGATCTGACTCAACAGTATCAGATGACAAACACGGTTCTGTCGACAGAGACTGAGAGTTTTGGAGATCATTGTCTGAAAGCTGCCCAATTTCCCCAATATTATCCTCCGCAATATAAGAGGGAACGGGAGTATCAGGAATAGAAGGGTTTAGAGGAATGAGAACATCAAAATGATAAGTCCAACTGATGCACCAGTGCCTTGAGGGCAGGAGTAGGAAAGTGAAAGTGAGGGAGGGGCGGGAGGGGCAAGGTACAGTTATTTGTGCCAGGTTTTTTGTTTCAAGGCTATATACATTTTAAGAAATCGTGATCAAAATAAAAAATCCAATTTACCAATATTTTAAACCATAAAAAATATTTCGTTATAATCGTACAATATTTTGTTTAATTGGAATATCTATCTCATAAATAGTATATTGTTTGAGATTTCACCATGTTTAGACAAATCGTTCATTAGATATGATGATAAATATATAGATCGGGGCATCAAAATATATAGAAAGATGCTGTTTTTGCATATGGTAGTGTAAATTAACGCTATAACGCCCTCAAAATTCCAGTATTTGTTTTGTTTTCCCCATGGGTTATGACTAAGGCCCAAACTATTTACTTTAAAAAATAGCGAATATTTAAATATAATAATTAAAAGCGAAATATAGGCCTATGTAATAACACTTTTTAATACACAAATCGTATTTTAATCCACTGGGCCAAATAAGATTCATAGATTCATTAAAACATCAAGTGATTTTTTTATGTTGGTTTTCGGAAGTTCTTTATTATTGTCAACACGAATGATTCTGCAGACTCTTCTTTGTTTTCAGATACAATACGACCATGCTGGTTATATACTGTATATCTAAAACAATATAGCAGGGTGGCAACAGCGACGTCTGTGTTGGTTGTTTTACCCATAGAAACCCAGATTTTCTGATGAAGGAAATTCCTAATTTTAGAAAAAACGTTGGCTCAAATAGTTTTTGTGCAATGTAGATTCGTCGGGAATTTTATGGTTATTATGTTTTTCGAGAAATATACAAAAATGGCAATTCTGAAGTTTCCGGAACGGGACGTCAGTACTTATCCCAAACAAAGAAGCAGAAAACTTCTAGGCAGTAAAGCTTTTGCTAGATCAAAATAAGTCTATTCATTCCAGTTTCATTCACAAGTTGAAACATTTTGATCAACAAAAGTCCTGATGGTAATAAATCTTTGTGCGACTCAAACACACAAAGTCATTTGGAATCAAAAATATATAAAGTATATCTCAATTCTGTATTAATCAAATGTTTTTATTTATGGCGTACTTGGTTATGCCACATATAGGACATACGTGAGCTGGGAACTTTATCAATTGTACAACCTTTGCGCGCTACTTGTATATTTGCTCCCAGGAATACTAATAGTACAAAGCACAAGTTTTAGGCAGACCACGAATATTATACAATGATTTAATATCGGGTAAGGTAATGCAAAACACATGTACTACGGTTTTCAAAATAAGCTTTAAAATGTATGTAAATATGTTAAAAGTTATTTATAAAATAACGAAACCCATCACACAATAATTAGGTAATAATTCTACAATTATTTATTGAATCTTACCGATAATGGTTCGCCATTCACGGTATTTACGATGTAGGAAATCATTCATTTAAAATCAAACCACTTTATGTATACTTAGGACAATAAACTGCTCCTTGGATATTAATTTAAACAATTTGGCTAAAGGGTGCGGGGAAGAAAAGTTAAGGAAGTGAGAGTAGATAAAGATTGCAGAACTAGTACATCTGTCTACCTATTTATCAGTAAACTAGAATCTCTTCAAACACATTTAATCTTAAAATTAACAACTAGTTTTTTGTTCACATAACCAAGAATTAATTGTAGTTACGTTCTGTTTGATCTACATAAGTTAATTAGAGTGTATAACCATCTCATTTTCGCATGTTATCTAATTTTTATCCTTAGATTTTTCCAACATTTCACCTAAATTGTTTTTACAATTAAAAGCTGGCGTATGCAAAGGAAACTGCTTTTACTATGCCGTTTAGTAAGGTTTTGATAGTTAGGATTAGATTGTGTTTACAGATTTTTTTAATTTTATTCTTTCTTTACACCTAAATTGAAACTCTATAGTGATGGAAAAGCATCACATTCACCGTCAAACATGCATATTCATGAGCTCTTCTCCGGAATTAATTATTGGTGTCAAACTGCCCTTCCGAGAACAAACTGGCATTCGACAAATTGTTATGCATTTATGCAAATAGGTTGGTCACAATGTAATTGACACAATACAATTATGCTGCATTTACAGTAATCCCTTACACAGGTCTGCCGACCTTCTGCCGTGTAAATGTACATCTCTTGCTTGTGTTGTAATAGTTTATTTGACTAAGTAATTAAATTTCCAAGTGTGTTATTTCCTGTTTGTTGTTTCTACCCGGTGTTTGTGAAGTTCCGTCGGAAAATTAGAGCTTGTTTTTAAGCTTTTAGTATTTACGTTTAGATCCACTTTTTCTTCATACGAGAACTTTGCTCATTACGCTGGATGTGTGACGTCATTAGTTATTATCAATGTAAAGGGTGTTACAAAGTGCACCATCAATAACTTGGATATTAAGTAAGACAGCAAAATGCTGTTTGCAATAATACCATTCGTACCTGCTTTTATGAACAGGGACTTTCAAACTTTTAGATCAATAATAACGTTTTCCCAAGAAGAAGATTAAAATATGTTAACGCAAAACTAATTGCTCTGAAGTCATCGAACGCTGTGACTTCACCCTAGTACGTCAAAAGAATGGCATACAGTCGCATGATTCGTTTTTTTTGCAATATTGCTTTGTTTTGGATTAGAAAATATGATAAATATTTACAAACATGTAAGTACGCTTATAAGTAAAATAAGCATACTTACTTATAATTTTATTAGTTTTCACTATTTCTTTTCAAATATTTTTAACATAATCTAATAATTACGAAAGGACATAAAATTAGACAGTAGGGGACATGTTTCAAACATATTCATGTTTTAAATTTTGATAAATTTACTTCATTTACGCCTTTAATTCATTTACTTCCTTGCAGTTTACACAACACTATAAAAATGTGAGTACATAGGGAGAAATATAACTATAGTTTGTGGTTTTGTTGACTTTACTTTTAAAATCTGACAACAGGTACGGCTGCCCTAATAGCTGCCATCATTTGACTTTATCGATATTGAGTGTTTAGTACTAAATTTGAAATTTATAAATATTTGATTCATAGCAATATAAATCGAGTGATTGAAAACCATATTCGTGTGATGAAGTCGATTGTTTCGTAAGAGAAATTGAGAAGGTGTTGGCAATTCAGAACGAAGAAATAAATTAGATTACAATTGGACGATTTAGAATTTGAAGATGGTACAAGTGGAAACCAATCAACTGCTATGAAGTCTTCTTGGATTTGGTTACCTACAAGAGTCTAAGTGTCCATTGAACCTATCTGTAAATTTTTAATATTGAAATTCTAATAGTAAAATCGTAACTGACAAAGTACTTGAAACACATAATGTAAATCTTACAAATAATATTGAGTCACTATTAATGGTATTAATATTAATAGTAATAAATACCCAGAGAAGGCGTATTGTTAGGTATACATAACAATCAGGAGATCAGGTAATAGTTAATTTACTCTGTAAAGGAGACAAACTACTCACATAGCAGGAAGATTTTAACAGCTTAAATGAAATATGACTTACCTACACCTGATTGGGAATCATTGATCAATTAAATATTAATAATATGTCGTAATGGTTTAGAAGATTTTGTCATTTAAAAGTGTTTACGAAAGTAAAAGCTGGAAGATGCGGAGTACTTGTAAGAATAATTTTATTGCAAGAGAAGGCTAGGCACTAAAAATGAAGATGTTTAATAATAAATCCTATGATATTGCAGCAATTGAATGTGTATTGTCTTTCTTTTAGCAAGTCCTTTTACACACATCAAACATAACAACATATGCCGTAGATTTTGCTTATAATCTTGCACAAACATAATCTCACTCTTGTTGGTAAAATTCAGACCAAAACATTTACACCTATAAAGATGAAAAAACCATTATTTTTTATGATATTTTTGTTTATGTTCTTTTTTCTGCACTTAACACGTATCCCGCTTGTCTGTACGTTACACTTGTAAATAAAACAAATAGTTGTACTGATATGTCAACTAAACACAATCATGTATGTAATCGACACGACGACAAAGAAAAGCGAAATAAATCAATGGCACCAAGGAAGACTTGTAATAAATCGAAATGATAAAAACCACAAAAAACCTACAAGGAGGTGTCCTCAATCCATGAATTTTACTCTAATTGCTTCTGCCAGTTTATAAATATGTACATGGGTAAGTTTTAGAAATAACTTTAATTAATAAATAAATCAATAGAATTCGTTGTTAAAAGAACTTTATTACAATAGTTAAAACTACAAGTTGGAAATGTACCTTGAATTCCAGTCTATATTCAGTTTGTATAGCCACGATGGCCGTGGTTGTTAAGGCGTCAATGCTTTATCAATCGTCATGGCAACCATCAATGGAGAAGTTCCGGGTTCAATTCCCATTGTCCCTGAATAATTTTCTACATGGTTTCTTAACAGACATCATTGGCTGTGGTTCGGATTCCACGTAAAACTGTAGGTCCCGTCTTCATTAGCCTTAAGTGCAAAACAGCAGGACGTTAAACACAAAAAAAATTCAGTTTGTAAAAAGAGATTATTGGGCAAACAACAATCTAAGACAGCAAAGTGTTCAAAATGTTATTAATGTTTTGCTGTCCTTTAATTTGACATGTCACCAAAACCGG
>JAGFPH010021121.1:0-13614 GCA_018207615.1 Philaenus spumarius | reverse complement strand
ACACGGTGCAGAAAACTGCATCCAAATCGGAGCTGTGGGCAAGAATTGATTTATTTCTCAGTACTTTGCCTGGTCTACTCGCACTTCACCAATTTGTCAGTTCATTTTTCTTTTTGTTCCAACATAGGCGTACCTCCAGAGTGTGTTGGACTGTAAGCGGATGCATGCAATGAATTAGTAATTGAAAAGTTTCATTTGCATGTGGATTGTATATGCCTATATAACGTCGATTGTTTTCAATATTCTAAGAGGCGTTTCATCACGCAAGTCCTAACATTACGCAAATACTATATGGCCAACCTAGTGTCCGATTCGTTGTTAGCCTATTAGTCCAGTGTACGACGGTTATAACTTACAAATTCTTTCGGAAAAGACAGATTTTCTTACAAATTTAGAATTGCAGTAAATTCGTTCCCGCGTGGCACCTAAGAAATTAGTAGATTCTCGCTCTCACACGCGCACTCACGAGCGCCGGGTCCCCACACTCTTGACCAGCGAGGCGCATGTGTACAGCTTCATGATACGGTTACAAATTATGACGCATTTACATTGAATGATAATGCAAATTAAAATATGATTTTCGTTAATTGCAGTATTAAAATACTAATTTTATTTAAATTTGAGAATGACGCTTTAATATTTCGGTTCAAACCGCTAGTTTCGTTTACCAATGATAATAACTAGCTGCCCGATCCGGCTTTGCACGGATAGACAAGTCAAAGTTAAATGTGTATTAACCAAAAACATATATCAATAAATATATTATGTAGGACTACTATGTATTTCTTATGGGGATTTTTAATAACTTTAACCCCCCAAACGCCCCTAAAATTTCTAATTTTTTGTAAACCTTTCTTAGCGAGCAGCTAGGCCCCTATATAAAAGCCCACCAAAGAATACCGTTGCGAGGCGGCCAATAGGATGGGCGCGCAGCGTTGCCGTATCTACTAGCCCCGAACACTCCTGTTATTTACCGCTCGAGGCTTGATCGCACGCTTTAAAGAATTATTATAAATGCGTCGAGTCGGCCGCTGTCAGTTAGAAGCGTGGGAAGAACGTGACAACGTCGCACTACGGAGATTGGAGCGTTCGAGGTCTCTGTGTACAAAAGGCCGTCCCTCAACGGTATTCTTTAGCGGGCTTCGATATAGAGGAAGCTGCATAACAAATTTCAATCCCATCCGATCAGTGGTTTTTTTTCAGTAACTTTGACCCCCAAAATTTAGAATTTTGTGAAAACCTTTCTTAGCGAGCACCCAGGGCCCTAGAGGAAGCTACATACCAAATTGCATTCCAATCCGTTCGGTGGTTTTTGAGATTTCGTGATGAGAGAGTGGTATTTGGATTTTATATAGATACAGATACCGGCGCGAATCCTGGCACTTGAGCAAACCGCTACTAACCTGACTAAAAACATCAGTTCCCGGTACATCTCTGCTTAACACGTTCACTGGTAAGGACGCACATGTGAGCTTGACACTGAACACTATGAGAAGCGGCCGACGCACAGTGAATTGCACGCCAACCCTCATATTGGGAGTATTTTTAATACATAGTGCATGGCGTGCTCCGCACGCCAACCCCAGTATTGGGAGTATTTTCAAAACGCAATGCATTACGTGCTTCGCACGCCAACCCCCGTATTGGAGGTATTTTCAATAAACATTGCATTGCGTGCTTCGCACGCCAACCTCCGTATTGGAAGTATTTTCAATACACAGTGCATTGCGTGCTTCGCACGCCAACCTGCGTATTGGAGGTATTTTCAATACACAGTGCATTGCGTGCTTCACACGCCAATTTTAAGCCTATGTGCTATGGACGCACATGTGCGTTCGCTTAAAATATTAGTGATTATTACGTGGAAAGGTTCAAAAATCAAAAATAAAGTAATTTCTACTCATTTAGGCTGTAAGTAGGCCTACAAAAAATAGAAGGTCAGCTCCTATCGTAGCAAATACGAAATTTGCGTCGCAGTGAACGTGTTAAGGATGAGGTAAACATCCACTAGTTCGTTTGAAGGACGAGTCACATTAGAAAGCGGTGTGGGAAAATGTTTTTTTTTCTCCACTTACGCCCTTTCCCCACACCCCCGGCCCATCGCGCCAGGGCGAGGCCAAGTGCCGGGATTCACGCTGATTCACCGGTGTCTCGTCTGTCGTTAGCCTTATTCTACTCGTATAAGCCTACACTTAAATGATCTCAAGCTAAAGAAAAACAAACATCAATAATTTCACATTTGTCATAAGGGGTGGTTTTTAAGGGTTAAAACGTCGCAATACATAATAAATTATATTATAAACAGCGAATAGGTTTTTAGTTTCATATAAATACATCATTAAAACGTTTCAAGCTGTTAAATAATATTTGTTTTTAAATATCGTGTTTGTTAGGGTTGATCATTAACTTGTAACACACACAACCAAAAAAAACGATCTTTATTCAACACATTTCAATCTAGTAAACAATTAAACTTACAGTTTTCTATTTTTTTAACTCCCGACGCAAAAAGAGGAGCGTTATAAGTTTAACGTGTGTATAGTCTGTATCTGTCTGTGGCACCGTAGCTTCCAAACGGATGAACCAATTTTGATTTTTTTTTTTTAGAAAGGCGACTTGATCGAGCGTGTTCTTGGTCTGTATGATTCAATAAAAAGCGTTTAGCCGTTCGGGGGTATTTAAATGTTTTAATTTATTGCAGCAAGGGGTTGTTATCACCCCTAAAAAACAATAAGCTCATAGGGATGAGGTCACTTTTGAAGTAGAGGGCAAGACAAGCTTATAGTCTATTCGTTTCCGCGCGGCACCTACCTATTCTTTACCTTGAAGAAAACTCCCGAGTGTAGAGTATGATTTCAATGCAAAAGGCCTGACTCAAGCCGCAAAATCGTTGAAACATGCATTCGTAATACCGTGTTTCGGATTCTATTTATAAATTCATAATCTGGGAAACTACTTAAGTTATAAAGAAGGCTTTATATTTTTTACGTGTTAGCTTAAAATATGCAAATTATTGCTTAAAACTCCCAAAAAATGCGTTAAAAATAATCGATTTTTACTCATTTAAACTGTTGATTAAAAGGAGTTGCCGACGATTTCTTTCAATTATGAGATATAAGACAAGAGCACAAAGCCTTTAAGAACAATTTAAGATGTTTCACAACTTTTTAGGTTGAAAAACGGCGTCCGAAACACAGTAGTACGAAGTGCATATTTTTGCTGTTTTACGCGAGGTATAGAAGACAATTAACAATTACTTTCATTTGAAAGGAAATTAAACTTCGAATGCGGTTAGCGTTTTACATTTTTGATATTTGCATTACTGAATAAGAAGGGAAAACGCAAAATTTGATTTTGAGTTAAGTCAAAGATCAAATTGAGTTAAACACAAATTTAAAAAAACTAAATGATATCCACATTCGGACTGTCTTCACCTTTAAAATTACATATTCGGAACAATTTTCTGATCATTATTACTCCAGTAGTCTTGTTACGCGTTTAACATTACTCTTATTGGAGTTGAAATTCAAGATGGTGGCTAGGTTTGCCGAGCCATATGCTTCCACGATAAAGCAGATTTTTTTCTTCATAAATTATCAAAATCGATTGAAATTACTTTTATTCGAAAGGACGTGGTGAGCTTTTTCCATTGTTGATATTTGCATTGTTGAATAAGACGAAAAAAAAACTTAGATTTTGAGCTAAGTCAAAGAACAAATTTAGTTAAAAACAAATTGAAAACACTGAATGATATCCACAGTCGGACTGTTCTAACCTTTAAAATTACATATTCAGAACAATTTTCTGATCGTTATTACTCCAGTAATTTTGCTACGCGTTTACGTTAAAGCAATTAAAAAAAATAACGTTGGGAAAATTAACATCGACGTTTAACATTGAAATTCAATATGCCGGCCGGGTCTGCCGAGCCTACAACGTTCGCGCGAAGGGGTTCATCTTAACTCAAAGTATATTTTAGTCGGCACTGACAATTTGACTGCGGTATATCGGCAATCGTCTTCCGCGGGACTCGCTCCGATTGAGGTCGGCGGAATTGGCATAAGCTAGCTCTAATTTTAAACACCTATCGCAGAACGGAAGGAAATTGGCGAAGTTACAACCTCTGTATATTTTATATAAAGTCTCGATACAATCCGCAAACAGATGTCAACGGCTCTGCTACACCTCCGCCCTATCGGATCTATTTTTCACGAGAATAAGTCGGAAGTTAACGCGTCTCCTGCGGTCGACTTTTCAACGCGGATTTATACGTAAATCATTTTATGGTGCTAAAGTCAAACACATTGCACGGACACGCATTTTATATGGTTTAAAAATGAAAAATTGTTCAGAGCGATTTAAAACTGTATGGGACTGTTTATAAAACTAAAAAATACGGACAAAAATGTAAATGTGTTCTGTCGTGGGACCCCCGTCAGGAACGAAATTCATCACGACTTTTTTTCAATTCTTTTACCAGCCTTAACGGCAACATACACACATAATTTCAATCTTTCAATTGCCGTTTATTATTAGTTTGTTTTTTATACTACAAATATTTACTGTTTTCGTTTAATGTTATTATAATAAAGGTGTACAATTAATTATAACATCAAAGCTAAGGTGGTATAAACACAGTTAAATCTCCATTCATGGTAAACTCATTCGATAAACATAAAATGTTGGTCCATCAATCTAGGCCTAAACTAAAATTATTTTTTGTACGTTTAATTAATTTTATATGTCTTAACGGCAACATACATACAATAATTTTATGTTAGGCCTGGACTTAAAATTACTCATTATTGTATTTGTAGTGATATCCGATTGCTATTATATATATATTACTAGCTGACCCGTACGACGTTGCCCGTGGTGGTTGGTATTTTCAGTCTTTTTAACGTAATTGTATTCTTTTTAAGTGTTTGGCTTTTATATATATAGATCTTAAATATTAAAAGCACTATTGTCATAATAATAAAAGATCTGAAATTATGATTTTAGTAAACTTTAATCCCCCCCTAACCCCTCCAAAAATTTCGAAATTTCTCATACCCTTTCTTAGTGAGCACCTATGGCCCTAGAGGAAGCTACATACCAAATTTCATTCCAATCCGTTCGGTAGTTTTGAAGAAATCGTGATTTAATAACTTTGATCCCCCCAAACCCCCCTAAAATTTCGAATCTTTTGAAACCCTTTCTTAGCGAGCGCCTATGGCCCTAGAGGAAGCTACATACCAAGTTTCATTCAAATCTGTTCGGTAATTTTCGAGAAATCGTGATTTAGTCATTTTTACCCCCCCCCCCCCCCCCCCCCTAAAATTTCTAATTTGTTCAAACCCTTTCTTAGTGAGCACCTATGGCCCTAGAGGAAGCTACATAGCAAATTTCGTTTCAATCCGTTCGGTAGTTTTTGAGAAATCGTGATGAGTGAGTGAGTTGTATTTCGCTTTTATATATATAGATTTACGTATTTACCTTAGCAATCCTTTTGATGCAAAGGATTACAAAAGGATTGCTAAGGCAAGTTACGTAAATAATATTAACATTAATTTCTAGGCCTAACTTGATACTTTGGTAAGTTCGATTCTATACTTACTAAAGGCCTGGAGTCCGTTTTTAAGAAATGTATCCGTAGGATTGCTTACAAAAGTCATAATAACCTTAGACAGCTGTTAGGTAATCCTAAGGATTAAATTCCGATGTTGGAAAAGTCTGGAATTTATGAAATAAAATGTGACACTTGTGAAAGGGTTTATCTAGGTCAAACAAAGAGAACAATGATAACGAGATTTAAAGAACACATATCGCACATTAAATACAATAGGCCTGAAAAATCTAGCGTTGCGGAGCACATTCCTGAAACAAACCATAACTTGGAAGTATCCAATGTTAGGTTAAAAAAAGAAGTGACTTCAAACAGGCTATTGAACAGCTTGGAAAGCATTTCGATTTTTCAGGCTGACAATGATATGTTATTAAATGCAGATAAAGGGCCTATTCCTAACTCGTCATTGTTTTCTTTACTTAGGACTGGATAGGAACCTTTAGCAATAGATAATATTTATTATTGCTAATATTTTTCTACTTTAATTTATTTTTTAACTTTCAGTTATTTGTATTTTTAAACCGTAGGCGTATATCTATCTATATAAAAGCGAAATGGCACTCATTCATTCATCAGCAGAACTAAAAATATACTGAACCAAATGAGTTCAAATTTGGCATGCATGTTCATTCAGTTGGACCTTTAGACGCGCACTAAGAACGGATTTTGAAAACATCCCAAAGATACGCCCAAAATTCGCGTTTTTCTAGCGATTTTTTGCGTTTTCTCAGCTTTTTCGAGAACTAATTGGCAGAAAATGTTGAAATTTGGTACTTAGGTTCGTTTAAGGCCTAAAAGTAGTCTGTTAAAAAATGTTTGAGATTCTCCCAAAATTACGCCAGAAATAGGCGTTTTTGCATTTTTCCTTGCGTTTTCAATGCGTTTTTGATCATCCTCCAATTACGCCCGAACGGATTGGAATGAAATTTGGTATGTAGCTTCCTCTAGGGCCTTAGGCGCTCTCTAAGAAAGGGTATGAAAAATTTCGAAATTTTAGGAGGGGTTTGGGGGGATCAAAGTTACTAAAATCATAATTTCAGATCTTTTATTTTTATGACAATAGTGCTTTTATTATTTAAGATCTATATATATATATAAGCCAAATACCACTCACTAACTGAACACTTCAAAAGATTACAATTACGTTAAAAAGACTGAAAATGCTAACCACTACGGGCAACGCCGTACGTGTCAGCTAGTTATTTATATTTTGTTGATCTGTATTTGTTAATATTTGATTTTAAAGGTTATGTTATTTTATTTTATTAAGTATTTAATTTCTTTTGTTTGTTATTTATTTCATTAGGCCAATTAGTTTTTTATTTTGTTTTTTTTTTTACTGTTTGACTGTTTATAGTTTTAGTAGACCAGTTTGTTATTTTTGTTTATTTAATAGTTTTATAATTCATTGTTAAATAGACTTTTATTGTTAATAATAGATACTTGTAGTAGATTTAATGTGGCTCCCATTCCCCCACCAGGTCGGTCTTGGATTGAACGGCATGGGGAGGAGTGGGGGAGGGCGAGTATATATAGCTCCGTAATATTGTCTGTATACTTTAGTAGTGCTAAAACCTTCCGAGGATGATGACCATGTCATCGAAATGTACATAAGGGCAGCGTAATACAGATAACTTACAATTTAGTTGTTAAGTTATTGTTTTTGTTATGTGGTTCGGTGTTTTTATTCAAATCAGTGTGTCTTTGTCGCCACAGTGCTCGTTTATTTGTTTAATCCGATAAGGAATTAAAAGGGCTACAAAAAAGGTGTCTTGACGTTTTTTGTTAAAATTTACGGTTTTTCAGTAATTAATTTAAGTTCGAAATTTTCAAACAGCCACCATTTTGAAACGCATGATTGGATACAATCGCTTATTTTTCTTGAGATGGATGATTGTTAGGTTAAACTTCGTGCCAAGTTTGGACTCAATCACTCAAACATTTCCGGACCTATGTTTACATAACTTGTTTTCTTAACTTTTACATGTAGAACGAGCTCCCGAAGTTTCTGTACTCTTCGTGAATCATCCTGTATAATTCTTTCCTAAATTTTTAACAATACGTTATACTAATACGACCGAGGGGAGCAGGGTGTAGCCCAGGCAAATCGTTAGCCAGTAATTAGGTTCGCTAAGCAACCTGTGTTGAAGATTCCAACTGTAGAAGACTGAACTAGCACCTTTAGCTTCTCGACCACTCTGCTTCTCCTGGAAACGCTAGTTACTTATTTTACTTATTTTTGAGTTACTTAAATTTTTGACACTGGTTTTTTTTACCGCTTGCCTATATGCTTTTACGCGATTTGTATTTCGTATTTTTTTTCCTCCTTTTTTGGTAAGTATTTGTTCTGGATGCGACCGAACTGCATCAGATGATGGTGTACACTGTTCTGATAGGGTTGGAAGTGGAGAAATTTGGAGACCATCGTCTGAATTTGGGATTGGGAAGCTGACTGTATTTCCCCCACACTAATATCCATCGAGTTGTCAATATCCTCTCGCTAAGGTGTGAGAGGAATGAGAACATCAAAGTGGCCTCTCGTCAGTTGTTCCCCAGTAAACCTTAGCCTCCCTACTACCCCAATCGGTTCGCCAAAACTCTCCCACAACAAATAACCATCTCTGTACACCTGAAATTCATAAAAAAAATTTGGATGCTGCTTGAATTTTTCACAGGAGGTTCCAAAAGTTACCAGTTTGCTCATATCCGCGATATATTCTTTTTTTTTTGTTGAATAAATATCTCCTGTTACTTTTAAAGTATACGGTTTGAACCTGCGCCAATTGTTTGAAACATGACTAACAACTCTGGTCCTCACCTCAAACCCCAGTGAATCGTGTCATGTACAATTAAATCCAAAGCGTGAATAATCATTAACTACTCTGTGAGGAATAGATACTCCATTAACGTGTATGACCTCCAGTGTTGTAATATGAAGCTACATTTTATATTTAAGATAGTAATAATAAGTTACAGTAAAATAAAACAATGTAAAATATTACTTTGTCAAAATGTACAAAATGTAAAATGTTGTCTAAACTTACTTCGGTTAGACGAACATCAATCGTCTTTACAAAACTTAAAAAGCACAAATGTAATAATTAATTATTATTATAATTATCCCTTACATATTGAATTATTCTTACAATTCTATGTAGAGGGCATACACTAATACCTCACTCAAAATCATTAGTCACTAAATAAATAATGCTTACGCTACATTATAATGGTCACTATTTTTCGCATACTTATTATAATATAATATTATTATAATATATTAATATTATAATAATTAAATAACGTATTATTATATACTATGTATCGCCTATTCCCTCTTCAAGCTCTGACTTGTGTCTACGCAAAAAGTTTGCGTGACGCGAGATTTCAGAAACATAGTCAAGCGAAAGTGCCCAACGGGCCAATAGAATTTAATAAATTTTTTAATCACCAAATTTTAAGTCAAAGCTAAACGATCATTTACGCTTATATTATAGCCATTACGATAATTCGTATCTTGTTTTGAAATTAATTCTTGGTCCTATAAGCGATTTAAGTAATTCAAAATCTTCATTACACACACTTGTAAAATTTGTGAACAGGCTACTTGCTGTCAGGTCTGCACGAAATCGTTCACATCACTCATCTCTTCCCTTAAGGGTCGGCTCTAGCTGTCGGCCATGTTGGTTGACACTCCATAAGACCAATGTTAAATTAAAATCCATATTTTTCCTTTATTTTTGATCGGATAATTATGAACGATATGTCATTTTAAAGCTATGGCCAATACGCATGCAAATGGCTTTTCCAAAATTAAGAAAAACGTTTTGTTTAATATTTATTAACAATTTAAAAAATTAATTTTTAATAATTTTTTATGTTGTCACTATTAGTTATAGCGAAAAAGTACCAAGCCATTTGCATGAAGAATTTCGTCCCCAAGAGTTTGGTATTTTTTTGAAAACGCTATTTGAACAATTGCGGGTTTTAAATGGATTTAGGCTGAGCAATGTCCGTGTAACCTACCGCCGCTATAGGGTGACTTTAAATATTTTTTTACGATGTAACTATTAATTATAGCGAAAAATTATCAAGCCATTCGGATGAAGAATTTTGTCCCCAAGAGTTTGTAGTCCGGTCAATTTAGACCAAAAAATAAGAGTAAAGCTACATAAATTCCCACCAAGCTGAAAATCAGTAAGATTGTTAAAAATATGATTAAAAATAAAATTTGAAAGTTCCCCATCTTTCCCCTGTATGGAACAAATTTTATTCAAGGTCAAAGGTCAAAAAAATGAGTTTTTCGCGATTTTCAGCAAAACGGTAAGTTTTATCATAAAAATACTTCAGAGAAAAATTGTAGATCATAAAATTATCTACAAATAATGTATCAATACTTTTTTTCCTACGAGCCACCGTTTTTGAGATATAACGATTCAAAAAGTTGTAAAAGTTGTAATCGTCATAATATGCATGAGTGAAGATGTAGACTTACTCGTATTGCTCACTGCTCGAACTCCAACTGAAAAAACTATTTTCTTCTTAAAACCAGGAAAAGCTCAACATCAATCGGAAATATATTCATCAAAAAGTTTATCTACTTTTGCAAAGTGTCAAAATCACATACTACTTTTACACGCAATAACTGGCTGTGATACAAAATCTGCATTTTACAGAAGGGGTAAAATAACAGTTTTAAAAATGTTTGAAAAACAAAATTTAGTTCAATGTGCTGAAGTTTTTAAAAATAGTAATTCAACTCGACAAGAAATTATCACTAACGGCATTCGCTTTCTTCTTTCTATGTACGGAGCTCCTAAAAAAACTACCTGCTTAGATAAGTATAGATATGCATGTTTCGTTAAAAATACTAAAAGTAAAAAACAAGTACAATTAGCTTGTCTTCCTCCAACCTCAGTTGCTGCTCATCAACATCTTTTTCGGGTATATTACCAAGTTTAAGTGTGGCTTGGTTATCAGCTAGACCCTACAGACTGGGGTTGGAAGTTGGTCAACAATTCATTAGAACCAGTCCAAACTTTACTTCCACCTGCGCCGGAAAAACTGCTGAACACAATTTTTTGCAACTGCAAAAAGGGGTGCAGAGCTAAATGTGGTTGCAAAAAAGTCGGACTGTTTTGTTCTCTGGCATGTACACATTGTCAAGGCCGGTCGTGCTCTAATATTGAATCACCAACAGTGGAGGATCCGTTTGATTCCTACGAGGCAACATGCGATACATCGCTATTAACGCAGCTTACATGTACTCAGGATGAAAATGAAGAACAAGAAGAAGAAGAACAAGACGAACAATAACAAGAACATCAAGAAGAAGAACAAGAAGAAGAATTTGGAAGTTACGACTCGGACGATTAAATTTCACTACTTTTTTTTAACTTAAATTGCTTTTATCTTTTCAATCTCTGCTAATATCCATTATTTTGCAATAGTTTCAAATTAAACAGGATCACAACAGTCCCGTGGAATAGGCCTACTGGGGAAACCACGTCAAAAAAACGCGCTAAGTACACTACCTCATAGGTGGCGTGGAAACGTGTGCATATTATGACGATTACAACTTTTACAACTATTTGAATCGTTATATCTCAAAAACGGTGGCTCGTAGGAAAAAAAGTATTGATACATTTTTTGTAGATAATTTTATGATCTACAATTTTTCTCTGAAATATTTTTATGATAAACTTACCGTTTTGCTGAAAATCGCGAAAAACTCATTTTTTTACCTTTGACCTTGAATAAAATTTTTTCCATACAGGGGAAAGATGGGGAACTTTCAAATTTTATTTTTAATCATATTTTAAACAATCTTACTGATTTTCAGCTTGGTGGGAATTTATGTAGCACCGAATGTCTAAATTGACCGGACTATTGGTATTTTTTTGAAAACGCTATTTGAACAATTTCGGGTTTTAAATGGATTTAGGATGAGCAATGTCCGCGTAACCTACCGCCGCTACGCTGGAGTCGCAGGTTGCTTTCTGTTTTACTAGAGCCGACCCTTAAACAATTGTCTCTGCCACCATCGTGGAGGTCGACGAGCCTATATGAACACATAAGCAGCTGCTATGCACGCTAAACGACGACGCAGCGTAGATGCATTCATCACTCCATCAACTGACTAATGTTTGCCTCTCTCTAGCCGCGAACATTGCTTTGTTCGTCCGCGGGCTGTTAAAAATGTTCGACGAACAAGTTTGGTGAACAAAATATTGAATGTTCGTCCGTTTTCAGTGTTCGCCATTCATGTTCGGCCGGTGCGGACGCGGCTTAAAATCGCTGTTTTCCCCCTTTTTCCGGGAATATCTAGAAAACTGCATATCATAAAATTTCCCC
Organism: Philaenus spumarius; assembly: GCA_018207615.1. Taxonomy (NCBI): domain Eukaryota; kingdom Metazoa; phylum Arthropoda; class Insecta; order Hemiptera; family Aphrophoridae; genus Philaenus; species Philaenus spumarius. The sequence goes on along the minus strand of JAGFPH010021121.1, from coordinate 1,655 downwards.
AAAAATAGTGTCGATATCCAGGAACTACAGCAAACTATTGGGGGGCAAAACACAAAATTTCCCAACAATTTTGACCGCATTTCCCCAACTTACGCCGGGTCTGGGGAAAGGGGGCCCGGGGTTCGCATGAAATGTTTTGGAGAATTTACTTCTCTAATAAGCGTATATAAGATATTTTAAATGTAATAACCTTAAAAAGATTAGGAATTTTTTACAAAACTTTTAAAATGTTTATCTCGTTGAATTTATAAAAAGGGAATAATAAAACACCAGAGGACGTGTTATTAAGTAGGTTCTCAAATTTCTCAACTTTTTGGGTTTTAAAATTATTGGGGGGGGGGACCCTCACGGCAACGTCGCTGTTTATATCCTTAAATAAAGTCCATTCCACCGATACCAACCATCCCCCCTCCCATACGACGGTATCATAAAATAAATTTTCTTAAACATCGGCTCTCCAAAATTCATAGTAAAATTTTTGTTGTATTCTGTTTTTTGGAATATACACGGCTTAGAATTACAACTGTGCCAAATTTCATTGCGATCGTTTTCTCTGTTCTGGACAAAATGGATTGTGACAGATAGAAAAACGAGCGATCCTAAAAGGGTTCCGTTTTTCTTTTTAAGGTTCGTAACCTTAGCACGGGCTCCGTTATTTTAACGCGGACAAAGCCCGGTACGACAGCTATTGTGCAGTTATAGAGGAGGTGCAGCGGACCCTCAATTTGTTCGTCCCAAAACGTTTGTTTATGCCGAAACATTTTTCCAAAGTAAATTCGATTTATACGTTTCCGGATTGAAAGAGATACGTGGCACCTCGGGGGAAACGACCGTTCAAATCTTCGAACGGAGTTATGCCGAGCAGCGAGGCACTGATGCCCGTTGACAGCGCTAAAATCTGCGTAATCTTTCGCCGTGACACGTGCCAAGGTCAAAGCCTTGCATTCGAAGCCGAGTGAGTCGTTCTCCAGTATATAGTATACTCCAACTGCATATATCTGGGATCTGTCTATTTATATTACGAACTTCTGTTGTGGCTACCTTCGCTCGTCTAAATTAAACAAAAAGTGTACTCGCAAATTCTCTTGTCCGTTTAGCACGAAACGTACAGTAAAACTCCAATCATCCGAACTCCAACAATCGGAATAGCTGACTATCCGAATCGCATTCAGAATTTCATGGAAACGAAATTAGGCTAAGACGGCAACGTACTGCGATTTGAAAAATAATGATTCTGTCTACGCGCGCTATTGCACGTAGACTTAAAATTGGCGTGCGAAGCACGCAACACTCTGTGTATTGAAAATACTACCAATTCGGGGGTTGGCGTGCGAAGCACGCAATGCATTGTGTATTGAAAATACTCCCAATACGGGGGATGGCGTGCGAAGCACGCAATGCATTTTGTATTGAAAATATTCCCAATACGGGGGTTGGCGTGCGAAGCACGCAATGCATTGTGTATTGAAAATACTCCCAATACGGGGGATGGCGTGCGAAGCACGCAATGCATTGTGTATTGAAAATAATCCCAATACGGGGGATGGCGTGCGAAGCACGCAATGCATTTTGTAATGAAAATATTCCCAATACGGGGGTTGGCGTGCGAAGCACGCAATGCATTTTGTATTGAAAATACTCTCAATACGGGGGAT
>JAGFPH010021120.1:0-12319 GCA_018207615.1 Philaenus spumarius | reverse complement strand
CGCACGCCAACCCCCGTATTGGGAGAATTTTCAATACACAGAGCATTGCGTGCTTCGCACGCCAACCCCCATATTGGGAGTATTTTCAATATACAGAATGCATTGCGTGCTTTAAAATACTAGTGATTATACGTAGAAGGGTTCGAAAATAAAAAATAAATTAATTCGATTTAGGCTATAAATATAAAAAATAAAAGGTCAGCTCCTAGCATAGGAAATACGGAATTTTCGGAGCAGTGAACGTGTTAAAAGGAAGTTATGCAATAAAACATAGGTTACAAGTAAATAACCAATGTAAAGTAAAGTGACTCGCATCACATGTGTCTCTTGACTTCTAAGCTAAACAGTTCTTCTACGAAGTAGTTTTGTTCACCACTAGATTTCAGCACATGATAGACTTACAGTTATATTCCTTTCCACAAACATTTTAAATCGTTGAAGAGCCAGTTTCTGCACTTAACTCCGTTGTTAAAAAAATGCCACTTGTACCCCTTAGCTTCTCAGCATTTTATATAAGAGATTATTCTACACATTTTATTTTTTTACACAACCTTATAGCTCGTCTGGTTACCAAAAAATTCTTCAAAACGTAAAATACCATAAAAATCCCCGGTTCAAATTCGCGTGGGAGATTTTCCCGTAGGAGAAGCTTGTGGCCCGAAGCAGACGGACGGGATGCAAACTAGCGAAGCGAGATATCTGCTGCGAGCGAAGCGAATCAGTCCAGAATCCGAGGCCATAATGCTTAGGCTCTTAAACGTTATAAGATTTTATTTTAGGTTTTAAAATGAATATAAATACAGTACAACCTTTTGTCATCAATATATTCGTTTATCTTATCTTCTAAAGCGAGAGATAATTGTCTGTCTGCTAAATGGATCTGGAATCTCCGTCTAAGGATTTTTGATTTTTTGATTTTATATGGGGCTTTTGGCCACGAGAAATCGATTGGAAATGGTCACCAGTCTGGGAAAATTCGTTTTCTACGTCTTTTTATTAAATTAAAAAGTGAAATTTGTCCATTTTAAACAATACAAAGCACAGCTGATGCAAATGTTTTCAATGTCATTACAATAATCATCTGTTTTCTTTTAAACGAAGCACAGCTGATGCAAATGTTTTCAATGCCATTACAATAATCATCTGTTTTCTTTTAAACTGTATTTTATTAGAGGTAAGCCTAATGTTGTATCTATTTACAGTTACCATGGCAACGAATACTTCTGCTAAATAAACATACCCTTTATTTAGTTGTTTAATGTTATAGGCCTAACCTAAACGATGTTCACGGAAATTTGCAATAATAGTTATTGACGTGAGCGAACTAGGCCCTAGGCCTAAATCTATATTGAAATATTAAACTTTAATTTAGGCCTGACTTATTTCTGAGGCATAGCGTTGAGATTATGGTTAATCCTTTAAACTGTATTTTTATTACAGGTACGCCTAATGTTGTATATACCCTTTATTTAGTTGTTTAATGTTATAGGCCTAACCTTAAAACTCAATAATCCAATATTTATTATTGAAATCATAACCCTGCTTATAATCGAGCTTTAGCTCGGTCTCCTGGTACTACACATTTAAAGAAGAGATACCCATTCGTTTAACTTCAGATACGTTCGTACATCTTCGTAAAATGTAGGCCTATAAACATATTCCATTATTAATTTCTTCATTATAACATTAATAACTTCTAAATCATTTGATACATCAATATGAAATAAAAAGCAATGAAAAGATAATATTTGCATCTTTATTTTAATATGCAGGTTGTTCAGAAAAAGGGTTCCAAGAATTCAAGGCGTGATTCCTGACATCAAAATAAGATGAAAAGTTTCAGTAAACATAGGTCCAAAAATGCTCCGTGTTCTGACTAGAAGCCATTTGGTTTTTTGTACAAAATAATTCATATCTAGAGAACGGTTTGACTGGTTGGGTTTAAACTGGCGTGACGTTTAACCTAACAATGATCTATCGCAAGAAAAACAAGCGATTATGTCCAATCATGCGTTTCAAAATGGCGGCTGTTTGAAAATTTCAAACCTAAATTACTCAAAAACCGTGCATTTTAACAAAAAAAAATGTCAAGACACCTTTTTTGTAGCCCTTTTGATTCCCTATCGAGTGGTGTAACTGTCAAAACAATCGGATGATAATAGTTAAGTTATGTGTAATAATTAGTTTGTTCAACCCGGCATCCTATACCAACACAGTATACAACAACATTGTATAATATGCTGTTATTATCTTTAACTTAGCTATTATCGTTCATCCGATTGTTTTGACAGTCACACCATCCGATAGGGAATCAAAAGGGCTACAAAAGGGCTATCTTGACATTTTTTGTTAAAATATACGGTTTTTTAGTAATTTTCAAACAACCTCCATTTTGAAACGCATGACTGGATATAATCGATTATTTTTCTTGCGATGGATCGTTCTAAGGTTAAACGTCATGCCAAGTTTGATCTTAATCAGTTAAACCGTTCTATCGATATGAATTATTCAAACATTTCTCTAGATATTAATTATTTTGTACAAAAAACAAAATGGCGGATGTCTGTAAAACGAAGCGTTTTCGGACCTATGTTTACATGCTCTTTTTTTCTTATTTTTAGCAGAATGAGTTTCCGCGACATTGCAAAATGGCGGCTGGACAGAAAACGGAGCATTTTCGGACCTATGTTTATTGGAACTTTTCATCTTATTTTGATGTAGGGAATCACGTCCTGAATTCTTGGAACCTTTTTTATGAACATCTGTATAACAATGTATATAAATATAAAGTTTAACAAATATGCCTACAGTTTAATAAAATCATATTTAAATTTTACAACATTTGACTATTTTATAATATTTAAAATGTATCAACTATTATTGATATGTCAATATGACATAAAAAAAAAAACGGTTGAAAATAATATTTTTATTCTTTTTTGGTATGTAGGCTAAGTATATTATGTAAATAATACATTTTAACAAATAAGCCTACAGTTAGTAAATGTACACTTTTATCGAGTTATAACCCAACCGCAGCATAGTTAGGTTGGGCTAGATAAAGTGTGTGTTTTTTTTTAATTATATATTTCTGATGTGTTTCTAGTGAATCTGCCTGGGAGTTGTTCAGCACTAACGCACGGGTATTCCAGCTCGTATACAAAATAAATCATCAGTCAAACACACAAACTATTTCACTTTTATTACTGTTTGCATTTCTTTACGAGCCGCAGTTAGAAGTTCAACGACTAACCGCTCGAGGACCTCCTGTTAGCTCGATGACGCTATATTTCACGGTCAAGGTCACGGCCTTCCTCCGAGCATGTGCGTCTGGTAGCGAGGATTCTAATGGCGCTGACATACTTGCAATGTCAATACAGAAACGACCGTGCGATTCATTCGATACCATCTGGTTTCAGGGGCAATCATCGCGCTAGCGGGGTCAGGTCGGGAATTGGATTTGGGAGACTTTAACGGCCGGACAGGTACGAAGTAATCGAAATAATAGACTCGTATGACGGGTTAGGAAAGAAGTCCGATATTAGTATTTTAATAGAGTTTAACGTCGGGATAATAGAGATGCTGTGTGATTGGTTGGTAAAGATGGAGAGTTGTTTGTATCAGGATAAAGACAATGTATGGGAGGGGGAGGGAATCTATCCGCCTGCAAACAACTTCAAAGCGGGTTTTATGCGTTTAATGGTGGCCGTGTATGTTTAGGCTATACAAGACAAAGGAACAATTTAATTTATGCACATATTATGAAACCATTCATTCCAGAGATTATAAAGAAACAAATCTCAGTTGTTTAACACTGCTGGCATTGAGCCATCTTGGTCTGTTAAATCTTACAGCGTTGTCGATCCTGTAACTTAACAATCGATAGGCCTACTAAGGAAAATGCAGTAATCTCATATTGTAAATTTGCTAATGTAATCTAAAATGTATATTTATAATACCTTTCTTAAAGTCGCATACAATACATCTAGCTAGAGGGTTCGCTCCAGTGCACCAACCGCCGCACCGAAGCAAATGTAAACCGATATCTGCTTACTCTGATAATTTCACGGAAATAAGATTGATCGAAATACTTAGCCTAGACTAACCTTATTCCTATTAGTAACGCATACGAATTCGTTTGTCGTCATACAAGCTCATCACAAACGCACTATACAACACTAGCTGACCCGTACGGCGTTGCCCGTGGTGGTTGGTATTTTCAGTCTTTTTCGTTCGGTAGTTTTGAATACATCGTTTTTTAATAACTTTGATCCCCCAAACCCCCCCTAAAATTTCGAATTTTTTCAAACCCTTTCTTAGTGAGCGCCTATGGCCCTAGAGGAAGCTACGTACCAAATTCCATTGCAATCTGTTTGGTAGTTTTGAAGAAATCGTTTTTTAATAACTTTGATCCCCCCAAACCTCCCTAAAATTTCGAATTTTTTTTCAAACCCTTTCTTAGTGAGCACCTATGGCCCTAGAGAAAGCTACATACCAAATTTCATTTCAATCCGTTCGGTAGTTTTTAAGAAATCGTGATGAGTGAGTCAGTGGTATTTCGCTTATATATATATATATATATAGATGTACAATTCATACCTATCAAGTAAATCTGTTTAACATTACACAGCGTACAATTAATTAGCATATGAGCGTTACTAGACAGCTGTCAATGTTACTTATTAAGTTTGGCAACATTGCAGGAATGATTTGCTTAGCGACCTTGTGGTGGCGCTGGCGGAAACGGTACAATGCGGGACTGAAAGCGTAAGTTTCAGCTTCTGCCAATCCCCCGCTTACCGTTCCCCTACTCTGAGCACCGTCCATTTTAAAGAGGAGACTTTCTGTAGGTTGACTAGTAGCGCACATACGACTTTCCTCGTGATTCCGTTTATAAATGATCAATCAGGGAAGTAACTTTAAACTGTTTTAGAATTCCCTTCCCCTACGCTCGCACCATCCATGGCTGTGTGGTAGAGTGAGCGCACGAGTAAACTTTATTAGGTTGGGTAGTAGCGCCGACGCATTAGTCGGTCGTCGATATATGCTTAATCTGGTGCTTCTGAATCTACTTGTAAATTAATAAATACTAGACGCTCACAACAAAATAAAAAAAAAATCTTTATATATATTTGCACAATGATTGCGCAATTATTTTACAACTTAGCAAATTAAATTTATTTAATTATTTAGCAATATGTATAACAAGAGATTTAACTGCTTCCAAAAAGAAAACCACTAGAATCTCTTGTATAATTTTTACTTTCTCCACCCTATACGTAACATATGGAGAAAGTATTGTTTTCATAAAAATGTTCGAATTTGAATTTTCAGTTGAATTATCTGTTTTGGTGCTCCCAGAACCCCCAAAAATTGTTTAGTGCAATTATCTGTGTTGGTGCTCCCTGAACCCAAAAATATTTTTAGTGGAATTTTTTGTTTTGGTGCTCCCTGAACCCAAAAAAGTGTTTTTAGAGTGGTGTCTGTCTGTCAGTCTGTCTGTATGTATACACGACCAGAGAGGACACTATTGTTCCGATTTTCATGAAATTTGGTATGTAGGTACTAAACCCTAATATCTCCAGGCGTGTTTTTCATTTTTTAGAATTTAAAATTTTTAAGGGTAATTTACCCCTAAAAACCCATCAAAAACGACCAAAATGCAAATTTCTCAAAAACGGCTCTAACGATTTTGATCAAATTTTCAGTATTTATAGTGCTTAAGATGCCAAACAAAATGACACCACCCACTTTTATCAAAACTTCGGCGTTTTATAACTATGGGGAAATGTTTAAAAATAAACAAGTTTGTGTTGTCAATCTAGCATCGCGGCAGCGGCCGCACGGGGTAGCACTAAGGTAGCGAGCACGGCCAGTAATTCAAAGGTCGCGCGATCGAATCCCGCCTGGGACAATAATTTTTTTATACGATTGACGTAGGTAGAATATTATTTTTTTTTTTTTTTTTTTAAGTAGTAAATAAAATGATTAAAAACAATATTATTTTGACTACAGTAAGTTGGGAGAAAGTTTGTGTCAGTTAACTGATACCGTTTATTGTCTGTGTTATGCAACCTCAAAACGGACAAAAGCCCTTGGAAGTGCATTATTTTCATTCTTTGAAATGTTTATTTAGTTTTTTTTACTGAGAAGTATTTAAACAAATTTTTTTTAATTGTATCGAAGTTAAGTTTTATTTTAAATGATCAGTATTTTTCTGGTTTTGTTTACTTATATTCCTATGTAAGCCTAACCTAAACACTTTTTGTTTACCAAGATGTGATTAGTTTATATTTTCTTATTTCGTCTAGCTAAGTTTATATCTTTAATTATTAGTGTTATTTCTCTATTATGTTTCTGTGTTTATCTGTGGTCTTATTTACGTATTCAAAGAATTAATAAATACATAAAATAAAAAAAATAAAATTGTTACTGTTTGAAGTGTTTTCCGAAGAGAACGTATTGCTAGAGTAAGTGCACAAGCCGGATTTTCAGATTGGCTAGTAGCGCGAGTTCGTCGTTCTTAATCTCATCTTTCGGATTCTATTTTTACATTAATAATAAGGGAAGTAACTTTAAAATTATTAAGGATTTATTATTTTACGTGCGATCTTGTAATATGGAAATTATTATATGAACCCATCCACTCCCCAAAAAAAGTGTTAAAAAAAATTGTTTTACTTAATTAAATCTTTTAAAAGAAGTTGCCGACTATTTTTTTCAATTATGAGGCGTAAGACAGAATCTCGTAAAATTTAAGAACAGTTTTAGAAGTAGGCGCGCCCGAAACACGCTAATATGAAACGACCTCAGGTACCAAATGTATTGTATTAATTTGAACGTACATTATAGTAAACACCCAGCCCCATTGTGGTGATGTAAAACATTTATAAATCTATACATAATCTATGTATACATAATTAATTTGCTAGGGGTTATTTTGTGAGTAGAACTCCTCCTAGAGTTTTTAACCGATTTTGATGTTTTTGGTGTCATTTTACAGAGCTCACTCTGAAGTTGTGCTTCCCTTAAAATGAGCTCAATGTATGTTAAGGGCTTCGTCCCAGTGGCCCTCAAAGTTGCCATGTTAATCTTATGGAAGGTCAATCTTAAGGAAGAAGAAGAAAGATTTCTTTTGATTTTATCAGGGGCACAAAAAACAGCTGTTCGTATGAAAAGCTTAAAACAGCTGATTTTGATCAACAGCTGATTTTGATCAACAACTGATTTGGATCAAAAACTGAATATAATTTTAGGTTAGGTAAATCAAGCAATAGCGAAGCATTGCCATGTCCACTAGTTAAAAATAAAAGCAATAATAACAAACTATTAAAAGATGGCGAGTACTTACGAGTGTGTAATCTGTAGAGTTTTCGTTACGGCTGTTCCAGTTCTGTAACATAAAATAGGGAGTGTTAGTTTTGAATATTTATCAACCTGAAGATGTCGTCAGTGTAAGGCCGAAACGCGTTGATACTAATTATCGTTAATTGCTCCAGACGTAAACTCATAGCTGACGTTGTAACAAAGTTAACCACAAAAGCCGTGCGAAAGTCCTGCTTGTATTAAAACTAGTTGCTCCTCTGGTCGCTTCGCTCGCCTACGGTGACTCTTCATGGAGCCAATGCTCTACAGGCGAGTGTATTGAATTAATTTTTGAATTTACCATCACTATCCTAGCAATGAGTTTGTTTTACGTAAAAACCTTTTTGTCGTAAGTACTGTATATTTTTGTATTCTATTAAGTTATAGGCCTAATTTAAAACTTGTGAAGATGTGATATCTGTAGCGAATTTCAGTAGGAAAGATGAGCTATTGCCGTGACCTTTGTGGTGAGACCTAAGGTCAGGAGTATTAAATGAGCACCGATCATGGTCCCCAGAACACGCATTGGTCGGACAAAATCACATTATTAATTTTAATATACATTATTGTCGGAACTATCCGTGCTGGAACGAGTTGAGAAGAGAACGGGACGAGGCACCGCTCAAGTCAGCAACGCATCTCAAATGTGAAACTCACAGTGCGTTTTTGGGCCTTGGAACTCGGATCTACAAGGTTATTTTTAATACGCTTTTATTAGCTTGGTATGTGTCTATGTAACGGAATCTTTGAAAGTGATTTTCACCCCCTTCAAAACGTCGGATTGATTTGAAACTTTGCACACTTATCAAGGACCGATGACAATGCAATATTAATTGTGTTGGGTGTAGTAAGTGAGCACTGATCAAGGTCCCCAGAACACGTTTTCGGGTGTAATTAAAAACTTTATATACAGGGTGATTCACGACGATATGCAGAAACTTCGGGAGCTCATTAATTTTGTTGGGTATAGTAAGTGAGCACTGATCATGGTCCCCAGAACACGTTTTCGGGTGTCATTAAAAACTTTATATACAAGGTGATTCACGACGATATGCAGAAACTTCGGGAGCTCATTAATTTTATTGGGTGTAGTAAGTGAGCACTGATCATGGTCCCCAGAACACGTTTTCGGGTGTTATTAAAATCTTTAAATACAGGGTGATTCACGACGATATGCAGAAACTTCGGGAGCTCGTTAATTTTGTTGGTTGTAGTAAGTGAGCACTGATCAAGGTCCCCAGAACACGTTTTCGGGTGTCATTAAAAACTTTATATACAGGATGATTCACGACGATATGCAGAAACTTTGGGAGCTCATTAATTTTGTTGGGTGTAGTAAGTGAGCACTGATCATGGTCCCCAGCACACGTTTTCGGGTGTCATTAAAATATTTATATACAGGGTGATTCAGGACGATATACAAAGACTTCGGGAGCTCATTAATTTTGTTGGGTGTAGTAAGTGAGCACTGATCATGGTGCCCAGACTAAATAATAAAAAAATAAATAATAGTTTAAAAAAACTAAAAAAATACTCTTTAAAAGCAAACAGTACTAAAAGTTTGAAAATAATTGTAAAAAAAGCGTGGGATGCATTATACTGTATTTGTATAACAACTCTACTTTTATAAATATCTACCAATGAAATATTTGTAACATTTGATGTAAAGCACCCCACTCTTTTTTTACAATTATTTTCAAACTTTTAATTCGGTTTGCTTTTAAAGCGTATTTTTTTAGTTTTTTTAACTATTATTTATTTTTAATTGAGTGTAATGGTAAGGCACAATATTCCACCCGATATTCCTTTCATTTATTTAAGTCACAGGTACCATCTAGTAAACAATAACTTAAAACATTCCTGTTTTTAATTCAAACACAAAAGGCCAATATCAGCAACTCTCGCTCGGACGAAAGAATGCCAAAACAGTACAAGATGTTAACGGACCCAGCACAATGGCGGCAATACGGTATCGACGGGAAAGTGATGCCGGCGCCACGCTCATATTGTCCGATTCAATTTATGTAAAATGATTGAATAACTGATGCATTGTTAGGGAATGTTGTAGTTAAGGACGTTGAACGGGAACCGGTAGCTGACGGACGCTTCTACAAGAGAAGTATGTTTGGACACCGGTGCGATGGGCAAAGGTCAAGGTTTTATAGAAACATGTGTACATGGAACTACGCTTATACGGGCTGGTCTGGAACTAGCGTTAAACATTTGTTTTGGGTGATAGAACAACACAAATGCAACTTAAATACGCAATTTAAAAAATTCTACTTCACACATCCACTTTAAAAAAAATTATTTAAGTTATCTGTGCGTGATACCTTATCTCATGATAAGGTGGGCATTTATTAGATATTGGAAATTCTTTCAGTTAATGATTTGTACATAATAATCACTGAGCCTTATGAATAAAAAGAAGCAAAACCTTTTATTTGCAGTTTCTAAAGCAAATCCTTGTACTTATATGATTAAAAATATAAAGCAATACCTTTTACTTCGAGGTAAGAGCAAATCCTTGTTTGGTTGATCCATATACTTCAAAAGTAGCAAATGGATATGAATAAAACTTATCTGTTACTTCAAATGTAAAGCAAATCCTTCAGAACTGATGCATCTAGTCAGTCGCCGAATTATCAGTGAAGTAAAAGTTGTGTTTGTTTGTTTTTGCCACCATGGCAGATTTAATTCAAGTGCGATGTGTTAAACATTACAAACCTCGTTCTTAACGAGTGGATGCGCAGTAACTCGTGACGTCATCGGTGCCCAGTTTCTCATAAGCTCCATAAGCTTCTCATGAAGCCTTATGTAAAAATTGAATAATTTAAAAAAGATTTAACCGATTTTAATAAAATTTTAACCACATGTAGAAAACATATCTACAATAATAATTTTAAAAAATTAGGTTGTTTCAACAAATTTTAATACCTTTACTGATTAGGCCTATAAAAATTACTACCTATTTCAAATTCGACAAATTTAATGGTGAACAATGTTTTTTTTATTTTGTATTATTTGACATTTACTTTAATTATGTATTGGGTTATGAATATAATAAGTTATAGAGAATTTTATTGTGAATCCAAATCTTTTTTAGTATTTAAAATCGAATATATATATCAAAAGTTATATACATTTTAAAAATGTATTGTAAAATTTTATTTACAAAGTATATAAGTTTTCGATAGGTACTACAAATTTAATAATAATAATTTATAAATAAAATTATTTATCGTATCTTGATGATTTTTTCACAGAATGTGTATAATAATATACTCTGTTAATACGACTGCAATCAATAATAAACTGCTGATTTTCATTTCTCTTTTAAATGTCAACTGTTTCATCCATTTACTTCCAGATTGAAGGATTTGCTCACGAGTAAAAGATGAGCATTATTCATGTGTAAGGAAGGAAGTGCTTTTACTCCTAACGTTTGGTCGAAACAAAACCTTGTACTTCTAACTTTTACTTTAAAGCATTAGCTTCACTTTTATTCATAAGGTCCCTAAATAATATTTTTTTTTTAGAAAATGAGGATTTCATTGTACTATTTATCTGACATTAAAATAGCGCTATTTAAAATAGTGCTGCAAGTTAAAGTGGTGGTATTTTAGTTAGTATGTAAAACCCAGACTTTTAGCCTAACCTAGTTTTTTTAATTTAGAATTTTTAAATTGTGTATTTAAGTTGCATTTATGTTGTTCTATCACCCAAAAAGTTTTTAACGCTAGGTCCAGACCACCCTATACAGTAAGCATAAAGTGTGTATCTTAACGAATTTAGACATATTTATTAGAGAATCTCCAAAGGAAAGATGAGCTATTGCAGTGACCTAAGGCTAGGCGTAGTAAATGAGCACCGATCATGGTCCCCAGAACACATTTTGGGGTGTCTTTAAAATTGTTATATATATACGCGTTTGCACTCTAATGGAAGCATTTTAAGTCTGATTTGGTCCAAATTTGATTTTCTAAGTCGCTCGGACTAGTTTCTTAGCCAACAAATAATCCAACAACCGACAGCAAGTTTTTGACCGGAAGTAACTATTTTTTGGAATGAAACAATTTTGGGGTTTTATGTAATACAATTAAATGTAGGATAATATCCTGAACATTTTTTTTACACGACCTTATAGGTCGCATGATTATTTCTAAAATCGATTAAAATAATATGTAATACCATAAAAGTAGGCCCTACCCGGTTCAAATCCACGTCGGGATTTTAATAATAATAATAATACTGTAATCTTTATTTACTGAGGCGAAGTTTGGACCATTGAGTCCTCGAATTTAAAAATACATATGTAAATACATAAAAATTCATATTACAAACAAAAATGAATAAACAATCAAAACTACAAATAATAATTACTTCTAAAACATAATCTTATCTTCTAAAGCGAGAGATAATTGTCTGTCTGCTAAATAGATCTGGAATCTCCGTCTAAGGATTTTTGATTTTTTGATTTTATATGGGGCTTTTGGCCACGAGAAATCGATTGGAAATGGTCACCAGTCTGGGAAAATTCGTTTTCTACGTCTTTTTATTAAATTAAAAAGTGAAATTTGTCCATTTTAAACAATACAAAGCACAGCTGATGCAAATGTTTTCAATGTCATTACAATAATCATCTGTTTTCTTTTAAACGAAGCACAGCTGATGCAAATGTTTTCAATGCCATTACAATAATCATCTGTTTTCTTTTAAACTGTATTTCATTAGAGGTAAGCCTAATGTTGTATCTATTTATAGTTACCATGGCAACGAATACTACTGCTAAATAAACATACCCTTTATTTAGTTGTTTAATGTTATAGGCCTAATCTAAACGATGTTCACGGAAATTTGCAATAATAGTTATTGGCGTGAGCGAACTAGGCCCTAGGCCTAAATCGATATTGAAATATTAAACTTTAATTTAGGCCTGACTTATTTCTGAGGC
>JAGFPH010021119.1:0-13616 GCA_018207615.1 Philaenus spumarius | reverse complement strand
ATTTACCGAGTTAAAAATCCCAGTCTGCAGCATAGTTAGGTAGGCCTTGATAAAGTGTGTTGTTTAAATAGTATTTTGTATAAATTATGTATTTCTGACGTGTATCTAATTAATCCGCCTGTGATTTTTCACGGGGATTTACTAGTTAATTATAACTTGTAGTTTCTTCTTTTTTTCATGTAAAGTTTCGACTATTTATCATTCACTATCAAATATAAATACTATATATTTTACTACACTTACACACAATACTAGAACTTATTTAAAAGAAAAGAAATTTAAATTTAACGCCTGGTCTGTGAACGTACAAAGGTCACAACTACTGTAATTACAACTACAATAATTACAACTACTGTAATTATTAACAATCCTGTAAGGCTACGGGCATAAATTAATATGTAATTATTTTTCACAACCAACAGTTTTTATAGGTTTAGTTAACCAAATAAAAACCAACCCAACAAAAAAATTAAGAAAATAATACTGTGTAATAATTCAAACATATGTTGTTACATATTACAAATAAAACAGCTGATTTGTATCGTAAGCTTAATTAAGTTTTAGGTTAGGTAAATACTGAACCAACAAAGGTTTCTTGAAAGCGTTTAGATTTGTTTCCATAGCAACCAAACTGGCAAATTTAGAATTAGATGGTTATTATTCTTTACAATCAACAGTGTTTTAGGTTAGGTAATTCCGAAAACCAAAAATTAAAAAGGCTTACTATATCATAATTCAAACAACACCTATTACTAATAATGCTATGTCAACTTTATTCTTTACTAGGGCTATTTGACCAGTTTGAAATACTGCTTTAACTTAAAAAGTTGTGATAATATTTTATAAATTGAAAACTGCCTATCTTCTATATACAAATTAAACATCTCTGCATTGATTAATCTGCATTCCCGTGAAAATATAATAGTGTGCAATAATCTGTTTACATTTGCTTCACAGTGGGGGTTGGTTAGCTAATCAAGCAGAGAATGAAGACCTCTAGTATATTATTATATATAACTAGTGAATTATAATTGTCACAGCTTTTATTAATCTAAGCAAATTTTAATTCTAACAAAGGGTGCAGAATTTATATAGGTGGAGATATTATAAGCACACAAAACTTTGGCTGAGGCATGTTGGGAATAAAATCCGCTTCCGATAATTAATTACATTATTAAACATTGCAAATATAATCTAAAACCGTTGTAGCAAACAATAACTAATTCCAAATTATGTAGCAGGTTTAAATCTAATAGACACAATATCGACCCTGTTAAAATGGCATTGGATCTTCAAAATATTACCAAAAACTTTTGTCTGAAGCTTTCGTAATAACTTGAACTCTTAGCGCAAGAGAGGGGAAATATAGTTTACAAAATATTAACTCTGCCAATAGTAACGGAATCAAATACGTTCAAAATTACGGTATTATCACGTTTGCATTCAACTGATTTTGTACGACCAACTTCCTACGCAAAGGTGGTTAAAAATCAAGTCACAGAACAAAACAATTATTACGCACACACACCCTCTCTCTCTCTCTCTCTGTCACACACACACACGCGCAATCCCTGTTTAAAATAGTTGTAAATCTACTAAATATTAAAAAAAAAAACTTTTTGGCAAAACTTCTTTTTATAACTGCAAACGTTAGCTCATGGGGAAGCTGACTAAACAAATCGATACCTTCCTTAGTAGATAGATATTAAATACGTTTAAACTTAATGACACATTCTAAACACTATCTGAACCAATTTTGCATACAACCAACTCAGTTTAAGATATATTTTACTTTACAAATGAATATTTAGCAAAACATTTAAGTTTCTACAGCATAATATAAATTTTAAACTACATAGATGCATCCACTATATTGCAGTCGTCAGCTGAATAAACAAATACAACTGAATCAATTGCAGAATGGTTAAATAATTTAAGGAACTATTAATATAGTAAAGCAGTTAAGTAAAAAGCCGACGAATCTTTAAACAGATAAATTGTATAAACCCTACTATTGGCTTTTTGACAAGAATAACACTGAAGAGGGTAGATACAAATTTAAAAGCTAATGTTTTGGGCAGCTGCCAATTTACTGTTATCATCCGTAATTCAATTTCACTTCTCCGCCAATCAATCAAGAATGGTTTTGTACCTTTGATAGTTTATGCTACAGTTTTATAAAATTTTGTTCAAATATTTATTTAATTTTTATAATGGTTACAAATATATAATTTTTCAGATGGTCGATCATATGTCCGTATATGAAATTGTGAAACCTCGGAAAATATTTGATTATAAAAGTACTGCTATACATCTTAATGATCAAAATAAACGTAACAATATTATAAATCTATGTGCATTTACTAAGACTGCTTACAGAGATGGTGTTTATTCACGTAGAGCATATTACATAAATGATATGCAGCTAGGCTTGACAGAAAACACTGTAGGCTTCACTACAATCGGAAGCACGAAATAAGGCGGGTGAGAGTTTTTGCGATGTTGCAAATCTTGTTGCCAGATCGTGACGCAGAGCAAGCGATTCTCGACCGTTCCTTGTTTTGCCAGTCCCATATCTGGCAACAGCGCAAAAATTCTCACCCGCCTTATTTCGTGCTCCCGACTGTAGTCGCAAGACATGCTGTGTGTTTTGGTTGGAGAAACTGTGTCTGTAAAGATTGTGTAACAGAACTTTCACCGAGTATGGAAAAGACCCTTCCAGTACGCCTACCGTTTATTTGTCTGTAGCGTTAGTGTTTTGTGGTGAAAGTGTTTTTGATAAGCCATAAAAATCCTCAATTTTCGTTTTTCTAACAATTTCGTGTTGCAAGTGGGGCAAATCAAAGTCCCACACTATAAACTCACTGTGCTTCAAGCGAACTGTACGCGAACCTGTTTGGTGTGATAATCTAACTTTGCACTCATACTTACAAGACAATAAATCTTTAATTTGGTATAAGAACTAAAACAAGGAGTTTTGTGCGGAAATACTACATCGATGAACGAAGATGAGGTCTGCATTGGGGAACCTCCGAAATCGTGATAGTAATTTACACCATTTTAGCAAATTGCTAGAGTCTAACTGCATAATACATTACTTCTTTTGACTATGCATATTCTAAGGGAGGGTTTTTATAAAAAAACAAAAATAACAATTTTATATATTAATATTTTTTTAAATATATAGCTTATATTATATCATATATATTTCTCAAGGTCAATAAACAATAATATTATTATTTATTATTGATGTTTGTTATAATATAATTGCATTTATTTGTTTGCCTGTAAATAGTTAACTCAGGTGATACTGAAGTTCATTGCCAAGGTAAGGTCAATAGTCGTTTTCCTTTTTTTATTTAATTCATGTGCAGTCTTTAAAAGGCCATGTACAATTAAAACAATTAATAATCAACCCCGACTGGCACAACCCTGAAGCAAATAACGAAGAATGCATAGTAGATATGAATGAATCGTGGTTAGAAAATTTGAAAAATATAAGTTTTTATAAACAACAGTATAATAAGCAACCCAGAAATAAGATTAACTGAACAGATTGAAACAGCATCGGGACAGAGTTTATGTTTACAAAAGATAGAAAATAATAATGAGCTAAATTGAACAGACACATAAGGTAGCAAAAACAAATGCAAGCCTATATATCTAGTCAAGACAATCAATACTATGTTCATATATACAATGTGTCAAAAACGCCTCTAACACTACTTCCTAGTACACTTATATTCCATATGAACAAAAATAAAGAGGAACCACAAATTTATGATATAATTAATTAAAAAAAAAAAAATAAAAATTACACCCACACCACCTGCACTACAGGAAAACTCATGTAAGAAACAAATGTATGGCAAAAGTGGAGTACAATTGGAAATTTGTAAAAATCTAACAGAAACACAATCACATAAAAACCTGGTCCTACTTCATATGCATCAGGATATATGATACCGGATTCCCTCCATTATATCAAAATTCAATTGCCTCTGTCCTAATGAATCGTAATTTCTGTAAAAATATAATTTACAATGTGTTTCCATTTGCTTCCCCGAGAGTCACCACGAAGGTTGGTGAGCGAAGCAAGCAGGAGCTGAGCCCTTTATAAGCGGCTTTGTCCTGACTGACTGACATAGAATCAACATAGAGTAAAAACTGTTTGACATACAAATACGAAAATTTAAAGCTATATTCTTATAGAAACATAGACGCACAATAAGAAATGATTTTATTTTAAAGCGTAAAAATAGTGACTATTAGAGGGTTCACTCCCAGCCCTATATAAGGTAATACAACTGTTCGGATCTAAAACTTATCGATACATGTTTGTTTACATTCAATACCATAACAACCAAATTAGCAATTCTACAATCGGTGTATTATTCTTCACAACCAACAGCTTTTTTAGGTTATGTTGACAAAATAAAAGCAAACACAAATAAAAATCTACGAAAAATGTTTACTATATTATTCAATTCAAACATTTGTTGTTACATATCATATTATAAATAAAAGAACAACAATAACAACTGATTTAGATATAAAACTTAAAACAATTAATTTTAGGTTATTCCTACAATAAAACAAAACATGTAT
The DNA here is from genome assembly GCA_018207615.1 of Philaenus spumarius. Classification (NCBI taxonomy): domain Eukaryota; kingdom Metazoa; phylum Arthropoda; class Insecta; order Hemiptera; family Aphrophoridae; genus Philaenus; species Philaenus spumarius. The sequence continues at coordinate 9,008 of JAGFPH010021119.1, read as the reverse complement.
ATCTGCAACCAAATTGACTAATTTAGAATCAGGTAATTACTCTTCACAATATACACATTTTTCGAATTAAGTAAAGCAAACTAAATGCTTACTGCATTATAAGTAATAAGTCTGGTGTTATCTACCATATCGTGTCCTTTAATTGGTAATATAAACATTTGTTTGAAATGTTTATTATTGATTATTTAAATATAAATGGTGAGTAATTCGTACTAAAGCATACTTAAAATTCGTATTAAGTAATTCGACATAAATATAAATGTCGGTAAAGCATGCTGTAATTTGAATTGTTGGGGATGGTCGTGTCTATTTCAATCTCTCTATTACATAAGCTATATATGTTACCGCTAAATCGTCATTTCTTTGAAAATATCAGAGTATACAACATTGTGTTTCCATTGGCTTAGCCATGGGTCACCGCAGAGGTTATTGATAGACGCAAACAGAAGCACAGCCACTAGTAATTTTATACATTTAAGTTATACTTTATCATTTAAATATAAAGTAATCCAATCAAATATTTTATTCTGTTATAACTATACTGAGATACAAAATGTGATAAACCATGTAATTACTCGTAGTTCAATATATGTGGACACAGCTAGTTTTAATTAAAAATATCAATTGAAAAATGTGATAAACCCTGTAATTAGTTCAATATATGTGGACACAGCTAGTTTTAATTAAAAATATCAATTGAAAAATACCAAACTGGACATTTTACTTACTAAATATGGAAAGTTGCCTAAAAGTTGTGATTTAAATTTCTCTTCAATTGAGTGGTGTGAAATCAAAACAAGAAACGTCACTGTTTTTACAAAGTTCTAAACACCCTCTTTGTAACTTTGAGAAAAATAACATTCACAACAGAACACATCAGGCAGTTTTTTAATGCTAAAGTGGACGGTTAGTTTCAAAATAGGACAACTAGTATCAGGGTCTACTGTCTTCGTTATTATTGTCAACTGGCATCGTTGTTATTGAGTTTACTTAGTTATTATACAAATTTAAACTTTCGACAATTTCTTTCAGTTATATATGTTTATTTCTATCATGCGTAGAATGTCGTGAATTATAAATGTATATTAATTTTACATAAATAAGCAATTAAATATTAACTGTGCGTGACAAACTGCCGTGTCCAGTCAAAACACTGATTTAAGATATGATTCCCATTGTTATTACACTCATCAAATACTACGAAATAAACGTTCACACATTATATCAGTTTAGGTCTGATCAGCTGATCATCGAGTTGTGCTTTAGAGTTTTTATCGTATTAACGTAGGAAAGATGAGCTATTGCAGTGTTTTAAAATGTTTTAACATTTATTAATTATTGTGTTAGATTTTTCATTAAAAATGAGGTCTACCGTACCTTCGATGGATTGTGTAAATCGTATAAAATACCTTACCATGCATTTTGTTGGGCTCATATTTTGTTTCTCCAAAAAATAATATTTTATGACATTGCCGTGTGGTATCTCTTTTCAAAGTACTCTACCTAAGGGTCCAAAATAAGTAGTTTTAAGGTGAAAAATGAATTTGCATGATTTGATGGTTACAAAATATAATTTACGGTACTAAATTTATAAGACGTATGCCTAATTAATTATAAATTGCACGACGTCCATACATTACTTGCCAGGATTGATTTAAATATAGGGCGAAACTAGAATTTGTGTTTAAGTAAATTCGTCTTAAAATTAGCTGATTATTAATTGTGAATTTATTATTATGTAATGTTAAAACCTATGGTATGCCAATCTAAATACCAAGATTGATTAAACAACAAGTAATTGATTTCTTAATAAAGTAATAACAAAAAATATGAATACAAAATATAATTGTACAGTTAAAAAAATATATATATATTTTACATTTTATACTGTAAAATCGTTTGTACTTTCCATCTCTTACAAATTTTTAATTTCTCTTACTTTTTACAAAACTACAAAGCTCGTTTAAGTTAAACTCGGCTCTAAAGAATGATGTAATTTTAACAAAACTAACCGCTGAAACATACCAAACTACCGATCATTTTGACTTCGCCGTATAAACTAGTTTCACGAAAATGTGTGTCACAATCTAGTTAAATGGTACAATCTAGTGAAACTCTGTGAATTTACTTAAAGCAATGCACCGTTCCAATTGATATAAAATAACGCGATAATACCACACGCACCCTTGTGTTGCTGTGAGCGACTACTCAACCAAAGGCGCAATGTCTTCGTTTATATAAATAACTATACATTTAACATTGTTTAAACTGTTTACATAATATTGTGGTATTACATATGTCCAGCTCCGAATGTTGATCCGCAGTGTCAATGCGTGTCCACGGGAGTTCTTTATCTGGGGATTTAAAGTTGTAAACAATGTTCTGTTCGCTTCGGTAAGACTTAATTATTACAACTATTACTATTTAGATATTTAGTTAATGCTTTTAAAAGCTATTATACGATGCTAATATTGTTGTGTATTTATTTATTTTATATTTGTTTAGAAACATTGCAAATATATTGGTATAATAATAATTTGACAGCGTCACCCAATAGTTAAAATTTAACAAATTAATACAAGTTTGGTTTTAAACAGAATATTGAACAGAAATATTACAAATTAAAACACATCAAATTATAAACACTCAATACCAGTTCTTGTCAACCAATCAAATTATTCTCTTGTTAGGTTGTATTTTAGCAGCTACTTCCGTTTTACATTTTTAACTTTCGTCAATGTTTCTCGGTTTATTTTGTAGGCATTGTTTTTAAGATAACCCAAAGCAGGTAGTCTAGAGGAGACCTATCTATTGATCTGACAAGTCAATCCATCTCTAGTCTACGTCTAATCCATTTGTTCGGAAAGGTATTATTTAAAATTTGGCGAGGAGCGAGCTCTAACATCAGGAGCTGGTGCTCCATATTGCTTAAACCATACATTGTTTCGTTGTTGTTGTTGTTATAATTATCATGTGTTTAATAAAATCCTGATAATTTAAAAAAAAAAAAATAAACTCATCCTTTGTTTAAGTACTAAATGAGTTCCATGAAATGAGTGGTTTAGGGCGTTCATTACAATTAATATTTTTAATAACATTTTAAAAGGAAACTTTTGAAGATGTAAAACAATTATTATAGTAATATGTGATGAGTTCTTTCTTTGGTTATTTTGAGGAATGGTTTCGCGTTTTTACTCATTTGACTGACGATAACTTCAAAACGGATTTTATCATCGTTTTTCTTCTAATTTTACATTAAAATCGTGTATTAAACCACTACATTCAAATTTAGCAAATAAGTTTTCATTAGAAGACGTATCCAAGATATCGCACACAAATTTCAAATTCTCCAAAAAGTTATATCTGTGAATAACTGCATGGATTTCTATCTAATAAAATTACAAAGTTTTTTAATATTTGCCGTGTCCATAATTTTCGAATACACTGTATATTTTTTTTTCGAATACATAATTAATTACCTTTAATTATAATACTAATTACCTATAATTACACATGACTCCATGGGTAATTAATTATAATATTTTTCATCTCCCCAGAGGATGGGGATACACTACTTGTGTTGCTCTCAAGTGAAAGTAATATTTCATAAATGTTGACGTGCTCAGGGGTATTACGAATTACAAATCTATAAAATTACTTTTGCGTGAATCTATGCTTTATTTTTTTTTTAATAATTCTCATTGTCTTTTCTATAAGGCGTATAACCTTTAAACGAGTTGTTTGTTAGAATTTTCCATTAAAATATTCCCATATATTTTTATTAACAATATTGTAAACCACTCAAAATATTTTACAAAAAAGGAAATAATTAGAGAATAAATTACATATTTTAGTTAAACTAAAGCAATGTAGGTGACACATTAAACGTTAAACATTTATTTTACTAAACGCTGGTCGAATGTTTTCCAAAATTACATGATTCTGTATTGTTTCAGATTATTGGAGATGTAGTGACATACGTCATTATCCTTGTTCATTTCAACATAAGCCTCCAAAGTGTGTCGTCAAATCTATCTCAACATATTCCTAATAACTATACTGTAGGCGTTCACCAAGGTTGAACTAATTTTAAAGATACGCCACAATATAACACATAACTAATTTCTCTTAGCCTAGTGTTTGCACGAATACAAAGACTATTCTAGACGATTTTTACGCATTTTGTAAAACCTAATCGTTTGAATGTACACAACCTGCTTACTAATCCAAACCATTGGTATTATATTTTAAACGTGTTTAATCCTATTGCAAAAAAAGTTTACTGCGAGGCGCTTAAGAATACAACGCAAGCGCTGAATAATGCTCTCAAAAGTGTTGTTTTCTTTTATGTCAAAACTCGACCACACACTGCGAATGTGATAAAAAAAAATCTAAAGGATTTCGGTTGGGACGTGTTTGACCATCGTCCGTACAGCCCTGACCTCACGCTATCAGCGAGTTCCATCTCTTTTTGCATCTGAAGGCTTACTTGGTGGTCAAAGCTACAGCAACGATGATGAGCCGAAATAACATGCCATCACATGGTTTAAAACACAGGTTGCAACCTACAATGAAGAAGGCATACAAAAACTTCTGTCACGCTATGAAAAATTACTGGGAAATAACGGGAGCTATGTAGAAACATAGTTTTAGGGTTGTAGATTTAGAAGATTGATGCAATCCTTAAGAAAAAAATAGAGTTTTTACATATTTAAAAATAAAATACATTCTTCTAGTTTTAATTTGAAAAAAAAAAAGTAAATAATCACCACGGGCGGAGTAAACAAATACTACTTCAACCAGCACTCTAAGGTCGGCACTGCGTGAGCGACAGTACTCTCTCTCCCTCGTAGCCTCGCATACAGCTTCCTAAAACAGCCAAACACCTCGCCACAGAAACTACTCGTACTATCGCTCTATCAAACAGTGTGATATATTTAACGACAGTTCTCTACAAGTTAATCTTATGAGTGGTTGTTTTTCAGTAATATCTTGATTTCATTGTTGTGTTGATTAGGTTCAAATAATGGCTGAAGCTGATGAGCCATTCCATTAATTTATTGGTTATTACTATAGATCTTCGTTTTTATTAATAGTTAAAATAATAACCTGCTGTTGTTAAATCTACTTACAGAATGTAGGCAACAAACAAATACAGGCCTATAGAATATTGGGGAACATTTTGTAATTGTGTTTTGCTAAAGGATATTTTGTAACATAAAAAATAAATATTATTCTTACACTTAAGCAAAATTACATTTAATTGAAATTAAAAAAATTCAATATTAGTATGTTTGATGTTTTTACAATAATTAGAAGATAAGCGCAGAATTCGTTGGCTTAAAGTTAAAAAAATCTGTTCTCTGTGAAAAGGTAAATTTGTTTAGTTATTTTAATAACACTGTAAAACCTTAAATTAAAAGTGTATGACGTTTTAAATTGAAAGAAAGCTAATACTAAATACTTGCCAAACCTATTTGTATCTTATTAAATTAGTTGAATATATAATAAATGCACAAGTGAAATTTCAATTTATTTTTTCTGGATTTTAATATGTTGACGTAATACAGCACTAAATGTTATTTTCAACTTTAGTTAAGAAATCAGAAAATGGTGTTATCAACTAAAATTCTATTGACCTAGACAAAACCTTTCAAGATCCATCAGTTTTATTTTACCATAATTATTTCATAAAATAATTTTACTATCAGTAACAGAATATAAATCCTCTGACTAAAATATGGTCATCAAACAAAGTCTTCAATCAAGCTAAATACATTAAATGGATCCAGAAACCATCAAAACTAAGGATATAGAGAGCAGTGGTAAATCCTAATAATATTATAAATGTGAATGTTTGTAAGTTTTTCTGTTTAGATGTTTGACGGGCAAACACTCAAAAAGTACTCGATGTATTTGAATGAAATTTGGCACACATATAGATCATGACCTACTTGTGACATTGGCTATAAATCATTTTGATTCCAATCTGTTTATATATAAATAAATAATGGCTATAAATAATAATATTGTATAATCAAATTTGGAAGGGATAGCAAGATTTTTTTCGATCGTAATATAGTCTTTTAGAGACTATTTATAAATGTATTACATACATTAAACTATGTTTATATATTTTTAAGTTACGTCACACATAAAATAAAATTCTCTAAATTAATTTTTTTATATTTATTATTTTATTTTTATTTATACTGTTACTCATAAAAGATTGGCTTATCAATATTCTATGCCATATTCAAATATAAGAATAGATGTATCACAAACCTATATGAATGGTATTACTTGCACTGGACATTGTTTAAACTATAATTAATAAAGATTGTACATGTAAACAGTTTTCTATTATTATTACTATTACTTAACAAATAAAATAAAGCTGATTTATCTAATTAAATATAAGAGAGAGTTTTAGTAAAAAAAAATTATAAATAGAATCTAAGAGCGTATAAATATTTGTTTAAATATATATATTTCTCAAGGTCAATGAACAAACTGTTTACTATATATTATTGCATTATTTGTTTGAATGTAAGTAGTTAACTCAGGTGGTACTGAAGTTCATTGCCAGAATAATTTCACCAACCGTTTTCCTTTTTTTATTTAATTCATTATGTTATTAAAATTCCAAAATTGTACTATCACAGACTGGCATAACAATAAAAGCAAATAACCAAGAATGCATAGTAGATATGAATGAATCGTGGTTAGAAAATTTGAAAAATATACGTTTATTAATAAACCACATTATAATAAGCAACAAAAAATAAGATAAACAGAACACATTAAAATACAATCGGGGCCGAGTTTATGTGTAGAAAACATGGACTATTATGACGAGCTAATGAAATATGAAACGGCAGACTTTTAAGGTAACACAAACAAATGCGTGCCTATATATCAAGTCAAGACAATCTATACTATGTTCGTACGAGTAGGCCTATGCATTATGCTTCAAAAACGGTGCAAACACAACTTCCTAGTACACATATAGGCTATATATTTATGATAAATGTACAATAAAATTAACAAAAAAATACGAAACACCACATACACAACAGGAAAAATCAAATAAGGGAAACATTTTTGACGTAAATGAAATACAATTCCAAATTTGTGAAAATCTAACAGAAACAAATCTACAAGAAAACCTGGTCCTACTGCGTATGCATCAGAATACAGGATGCAGCACTCCTTCCACTATAGCCAAATACAAGTTCCTAATGAATCGTAATTTCTGTGAAAATATCATATACTGTAATGCAATTGTTTCCCCCCGAGTCGCCACGTGGATTTTTGAGCGAAGAATCAACATAGAGCAAAAACTACTTAAGATAACAAATACGAATATTTTCAAGTATATATACTTATGGGGTCATAGACTCACACTAAGAAATTGTTTTACTAAATTTAACTTTAAAGCTTCAAAATACTGACAATTGCAGGCTTTACTCCCAGTCCTACATCAGATAATACTACTTTTCGGATCAAAAAATTAGCAATACGTGTTTGATTACCTTCATTAACAAATATATGTCAACCAAATTAGCAGTTTTATAATCAGTGTCTTATCCTTCACAACCAACTGCTTTTTTATTTAAGTTGACCAAATAAAAGCAAACACAAAAAATTTTACAAATGTCAAATGTACAAATGCTTACTGTATCATTCAATTCAAAAATCTGTAGTTTCATATTATAAATAAAACGGTTGATTTTGGACAAACTTTAACATAATTTTAGGTTAGGCACGTTTATTTGCAGCCAATTTGACTAATTTAGAATCAGGTAATTATTCTTCACAACAAACTGATTTTCTGACTTATAATAAGTATAAGCACAGAAAAGGCTTACTGTATTATAAGTCAATCGTATGGTGTTACATACTACATAGTGTTCTTTAGTTGGTTATATAAAAATTTGTTTGGCATGTTGATTATTGATCATTTAAATATTAATAGTGAAGTTACAGCGGATGCCGTAATTCTAATTATTGGAGATGGTCGTGTCTATTTCTATCTCCGCCTTACTTCATCTATGTATATGTCAACGCTCAATCGCTATTTCCGTGAAAACATAAGAGTATACAATAATCTGTTTGAATTGTCTTAGCCTTGGGTCAACGCAGAGGTTATTGATCTAATCAAGCAGTGGCACAGCCTCTAGTATTTAATATTTTACAATTTAATTATACTTTGTTATTTAATTATTTCTTGTTCCAATTAAATATTGACTATGTAACTACCCTGAGATGAAAATGTAATAAACCAAGTAATTAGTCCGATCTATTTTGGCACAGCTAGTTTTAATATACTGGTTGAAGGTTAACTCAATAAATACCAAACTGGACATTTTACTTTCTGAATATGGAAATGTTCTTAAAAGTGGTGATTTAAATGTCTCTTCAATTGAGACGTGTGAAATAAAAACAAGAGACCTCACTGTCTTTACAAAGTTCTAAATGCCGTCTTTGTAACTTTGACGGAAATAACATTCACAAAAGAACACATCATGCAGTTTCTTAATGCTGAATTGAACGGTTAGTATCAAAATAAGACAACTAGTTAAACCAGTATCAAAACACATCTTATCAGGGTCTACGTCATCGTTGTTATTGTATTCTGGCATGGTTGTTATTGAATTATAATTACTAAGTAAACTGTTTAAAAAAGCATTAATGATTTATATTAATAAAACGTTTTTGTTTTAAAAACCAGATACATAAAATTACCAAGTTGCAAAACAAGAATGATCAATAAACTTTAAAAGAAAGTAAGACACATCAAAAACAAAACCTCTTATAAAACACATATTAAAAGTGAAATACTATTGATACTTCTAGGAAACATTCGTATATCTTACTTACAACATTTAAAAAACTTAGAACAATCATATATATATTTTAGCAAAGAAACTATTAATTTGTTGTAATTCCATACAAAAATTAGTTTTAGTGATGTTTCTTGTTTTGATACCTGACGGCTCAATTTT
>JAGFPH010021118.1:0-13619 GCA_018207615.1 Philaenus spumarius | reverse complement strand
CAAATATGTTATATAGACTGTGCGATAAGTGAATCAATGAGTCGGATCTTGCAAATATGTTATACCTACATTGTGTGATGAATGATTTAATGATTCGGGTCTTGCAAATATGTTATAATTTGTGTGACGAGTTCGAATCAATGAGTCGGATCTTGCAAATATGTTATTGCTTGAGTGATGAATGAATTAATAAGTTGGACCTTGCAAATATGTTATAGATTTTGTGATGAGTGAACCAGAGTCGGATCTAGCAAATACGTCATGTGTTGTGTGATTGAATGAGTTGGGTCTTGCAAATATGTTATAGATTGTGCGATGAGTGAATCAATGAGTCGGATCTTGCAAATATTAGTGATTGTTTGATGAAATTTTATAGAATGAAGAGAAATCGAATTTTTAATTACTTCCGGAAGGTCGAAACTGTAAGCTGAAATTGATGTTTCAAAATGCGGATTCAAAGTTGATGAAGCCGATAAAAATGTATAAGTTAGTTACTTTTGTTTAGGAGATAAATTTTAGGTTGGATAAGTAGATGAGTTTCAGATTTGTTTAACTAGTTGAGCTTGTGCAATCTAATTTCGAGATTGTTTCCAAATGAATGAGATTGTTGAAAGTATTTAATGTCTGCAGGTTACCACGTTCAGATTTATTTTAAATATCATTGTAGCAGAGTGGCGCCGTGATTAAACACGCTCGTCCGGTTTGCTACAGCTGGAATCTCCAACACAGTTGCGTAGGTTCGAGTCTAACTTCTGGCGTTCGGTTTACTGCGCTATACGCTGCTTCAGAAAAGAAAAAGAAAGAAAAAAATACATATCGAAGAGTCGAACTGATAAACTGACAAATTTAATAAATTTGAACGAAAGTATTTCCACTGTGGCTCTTATAGTATTGGAAAAACATGGGTGCTCAACCATAACTTTCTTTAAACGGCTTTCCTTCGCACTCGTTAGCGCCGGCAGATATGTCAAAACGTTTGTCCCCGGGTCAAGTGACTGGATCGTTGCACCCGACAGCATCCGCCGGCGTGTCCTAATGTCACATCCAGGAAACCGACCCGAGCTTATCAAGACGTACAGCCCGTCAGTCAAAAGTTAATTAAGTCCAACGTTTAAGTTTCCTCTAATTTGTTGCGAGTTTTGACCGCCGGCAGCGGTGTCATCGACCTCGGAATTATCCACGGATTTAAGGCATCGCGATTTAAATGATTCTTTCTGATCGTTCAAGCCGCAGAGTGTCTAGAAAGTACTGTCCCAAATTCCACCGGACTATTCTATAGGTGAAAATATAGGAAAAAGGTTTAAATAAACATAAGGTCCGGATATGCTTGCTTTTCGAATTATCCACCATTTTGTTTTGTTTTACCAAACACTTAATGTTTTTTTTAAATAGTAAAGATATTGAGCGCAAATTTGGTGTACATATTTGTTACGTAACCCTTTAATTTGTTTGGCGGCCTTTTAAATTTTAATGTCAAATATCACTAACTTTATAAAACAACTAGCTGGCCCGATCCGGCTTTACACGGATAGACAAATCAAAGTTAAATGTATATTAACAAAACAAATTATATCAATAAATATTTTATGTACTATGTATTTCTTATGGGGATTTTTAGTAACTTTGACCCCCCCCCAAACGCCCCTAAAATTTAGAATTTTTTGAAAATCTTTCTTAGCGAGCACCCAGGGCCCTAGATGAAGCTATATACCAAATTTCATTCCAATCCGATTGGTGGTTTTTTTTAGTAACTTTGACGCCCCCAAAACCTCCCTAAAATGTAGAATTTTTTGGAAAAACTTTCTTAGCGAGCACCCAGGGCCCTAGAGGAAGCTATATACCACATTTCATTCCAATCCGATCGGTGGTTTTTTTTTAGTAACTTTGATGCCCTCCCCTAAAATTTCGAATTTTTTTAAAACCTTTCTTAGCGAGCATCTAGGGCCCTAGAGGAAGCTACATACCAAATTTCATTAAAATCTGATCGGTGCTTTTTTTTAGTAACTTTGACGCCCCCCCCTAAATTTTCGAATTTTTTTTAAACCTTTCTTAGCGAGCACCTAGGGCCCTAGATGAAGCTATATACCAAATTTCATTCCAATCCGTTCATTGAGATTTCGTGATGAGTGAGTCAGTGAGTGGTATTTGGATTTTATATATATAGATGTTAGGAGAAAAAAAGCTGAGCAAATTTCCAAAATTAAGTTTATATTCTTATGTTTTAGGGTTTCAACCAACAATTTGGGAAATAGGTCTATTCACGACGGTGCTGAATAGCTGCAAAATGGTTCGCACGCCATTCCGCATATTGGGTGTATCTTCAATACACAAAGCATTGCGTGCTTCGCACGTTAACCCCCGTATTGCGAGTATCTTCGATACACAATGCATTGCGTGCTTCGCACGCCAAGCCCACGGTAGGATCCACTACATGGCTTTGAACCGGGTACTTTTACGTTTTGATCGATTTTGGGGGAACCAAGCGAGCTATAAGGTCGCGTAAAAAAAACAAAATGAGCAGAATAACATCCTATATTTATATTTGTAGAAAAAACTCTAAAAAAAGTAATTCTCGTAGGAAAAATCTAAAAAAAATAGTTACTTCCGGTCAAAAAACGTGCTTCCGATTGTTGGATTTTGTTGGCTAAAGAACTTGTCCGATTGACGTAGACAACCAATATGTGTACCAAATTTGAACCAAATCGGACTTAAAATGCGGCCGCTAGAGTGTGAACACATATATATATATATGATTTTTAATGACACCCTAAAACGTGTTCTGGGGACCATGATCGGTGCTCGTTTGCTCCTCCCAACCTTGGGTCTTACCATAAGGGCCACTGAAATAGATCATTTTTCCTATGGAAATTCGCTAATAAAACGGTTATTTTATTTTTCCCGAACTCAAAAGATCACCGGCTAGACACTCAAAACAATTTTTTTGTATTGTCTATAACAATACAGGCACAACACTAAGTACAGAAAGAAATTACTGTATTAGCGAATTTCCATAGGAATGATGAGCTATTGGAGTGACGCTTATGGTGAGACCTAAGTTCGGGAGTAGTAAATGAGTACCGATCATGGTCCCAAGAACACGTTTTCGGGTGTCATTATATATATGGATTCGCACTTTAACGGCCGCATATTAAGTCCGATTTGGTACACACGTTGGCTGTCTAAGTGGCTCGGACGAATCCGTTAGCCAAAAAATCCAACAACCCGAAGCACTCTATTTTACTGGAAGGAATTTTTTGTAATGATTTTTCGTACTGAAATAAAGTTGTTTCGGGTTTTATGTAAAAGTATAAATATTTTGGTTTTTTACACGACCTCGTTTGGTTCCCCCAAAATCGATCAAAACCATAAAAGTACTCGGTTCAAATCCACTAGGGGGGGGGGGGGGGTTTGCCGTTGCTTACGTTACGAGGCCGTCGGCCGGGATGCAAACCATTGCGAGCGAAGCAAAGCAGTAAAAGATCCGAAGCCGCAAGGTCGATGCGCAAGCTCACAAAGCGAGTTGTCCACTGCGAGCGGAACGAAGAATTTCTTACACGCAGGCAGCTATTCAACGTCTTCATGAGTAGAACAATTTCCCAAATACAGTAGTTAGTTGAGCCCTCAAAGCGTATAAAACTTAATTTTGTAAATTCGCTCAACTCTCGTCAGCCATTCAGCTGCGTGGTCGAATTATTGTTTGGCTTAAGGTAGGGCTAAAACAATATGTTATTATATTCGTGAAAACCTCTAGATTGGATTTGTGATGATTACAATACTTTTTATCTCTGTATTCTTTGTATGAATAAATTAACAAGGCAACATTGTAATCTCAGAGATAATAATAATATAATAAGGCTTATTTATGCAAACGTTTTCCACATAAATCAAATTTAATGTCTAGACAATAATAATTAAAATGGAATCTCAACCATAGTGCAATACAATTAAATCGGCGTTAGAAAATTGGCACGATTTCATCTTGAGATCAAGAATGTTTTTTGGCACGACCGTGCTGTTGACGTTAAAATTATTTCATGGAGATAAAAAAGAAACGTTTTTAATGTGAATTACATAAAGACTTAAAATTTCATTACGTCTTTTTAATTACTGTTCCTAGTTTATGATTAATTACTGTTATTGCTGGATTTCTTTTCTTTTAAAAACTCGTTAACGTTTCAAATGGTGGCAGAACGTTACTAAACAAATTTATTCTTAAAAAATCAGCTTTTTTTACTTATTACCATACATAATGAATAATAAAATAGATCATGCATGCATACGGCGGCTGTGTGCCGAAAAAAAAGGTTGTCGGTAAAATATTGCATGATCGCGCCGCGAGGTAGCGCTAGGGAGAAATCTTTGTTAGCATTGGTGTTACGCTTCCGTCGTTTCCCCAATAGATCGCGCAACTATCGTCGAATTTCCAGTGGATTGAAATTATGCATTGGATCGGAGTTCTATTAGGTTATCCAAATACAATGTTACTACACAGAGTGTTCATAAAGTCCCTTTATATCAACCCTCTTCATGATTTTTGTTACTGAAAATAAGTTAACAAAACTTTGTAAATATTTTGTGCTGCATAATGGAACAAAATTTGTTACATATTTGACCCTCTATGATTTTTGGGGCTGAGGTCCCGGGGATGGGTTATAACAATTTAAAATGTAAAGTTAGGTCATGTAATACACCATTGTAAAGCTTATTAAAAGAGAAACAGAATGGCGCAAACTGTAGTTGCGGACAACCTAACTATGAACCAAGAAAAGGTTAGGGTCTTCCGCCCACCCGACCCTAATTAGTGACGCTTGGCTGCACTCAATGAGAACAAGTACTAGATACCTAATACCAAATCAAAAAGTCAGTTAAATTATTGACCAAAATTATTAAAAACCATTATCATATTACGTTTTGTATTTAAATTTCTATTATTTTTATACTAAATTTGATGTAAATCGGACAATTTTGACCAACTTGTACCGCCAAACTAGTTTTTATTTTTAAAACTAACTTTGAATGAGCAGTGGAACTAAAATACAATTCATATTAAAACGTGAGCATATGGAGGGACAAAAAATATAGAGCTTAGTATATTGCTTCGTGTAATGGAAAATCCAAATTCTGGAAAATTGTATTTTTTTTATAACACCATTGAAGCAGGTTATTCATTTTTTTGTTAATATTAGGAATAAGTAAGTTGTTGAGGGTACTAATTATGTTTAAAATGTTATTTCGTAAATTTTGATAGCTAGATTTAAAATATTCATATACAATCTAAAAATCTTACCAAGACAGGATAGCATTTTAGTTACATATAAAAGAGATGGCGTTAAAATAAAAATACAACTTTCCAGAACTTTGATTGTCCATTACTTTGAAACGAAGCAAGACACTAAGCTGCAGTTTGCGCCGTTCTGATTCTACAATGGTGTTTACGTGACCTACATTTACATTTGAAATAGTTGACCCCCTTCCTCCCCCTACGTGATGTTATATTCCATAAATGAAAATGTCATAACTATGTATATATTTTGATTATTTTAATAATTTGTAAATATTACTTCCTGTAACGTTATTTTGACCACCCTTTATATAGTTCTCTTTATGTACGCATTCAGTGATATCTCTTTATTTTATACTAGGAGAAACGCCTGCGTGCTCCGCACGCCAACCCCGTTGGGATCTTCTGTACACATAATCATGTCATGTTATGTTTTCTTTATAATACAAGTTTACTATTAATAATAACCCCAAAGCTAAGACAATAAATAATGTTAAATGTTTAAATCAAATTATTTCGAATATTTTATAACAGCAGTTATAATAAAGGTCAAAAGAACCATTAAGGCTCAGGTCTACACTTTAATAAAAACCTAACCTAAAATTTATAAATACAAAATTTGAAATTAGCTATTAATGGAAATATTACAGCAAACAGCTGTTAGCTGTTATTTTATTCAATTGGTTGCTATGGTAATAAATGTAAATATATGTATTAATTTATTGTCTAGGCCCAACCTAAGAATTTTTTTCTACTAAATTTAAAAATATTAAAATGAAAACATGTTTTTATCGAAATGAATTATAGCCTATGTTAATCAGAAATAGTGTAGCTTTTTATTAGTAAAACTATTTTTTCAATCGGTTCAGTAGTTCCAGAGATTACTCCCTACATACAAACAAACAAACAAACAACCATACAAACAAAAAAACAAACTTTACCTCTTTATAATATTAGTATAGATGTACTTCTAAAACTTCATGTAAGCTAATTCTCAACGGTATTTAAAGGAACAGATGATTACTTTGAAATAATTTGTAATTTCAATTTTTAGCAATTTAGTTAGCAAACGTATTTGTCGTGAGATTTTGTGTTCAGGTTTTATTTGATCTAATTACTTTCTCGCAAGTCAAGCTCAACAGTTTGTTATTTATTTTACACATCAAGTGGTTCTGGGAGAAAATAATTGGTTGCTTGACAGACTCAGAAAAGTTTGATATTTGCTGGGTGGATTCTCTAATGTTTAGTGGACTCAAAAATATAAAACCATATTGTTTAAATTGTTTATCATCCAGGAACGGTGGTCATTTTTGTTTCAGGCCGCACGCGTTTTTCGGCCTTAGGCCTTTCAAATAAGAAGCATTTAGTTCAGCTTACTCTGGCCTACAAATGTGTTTCTTAATATATAGTTTTTATAGCTCAAAAGTTATTAGTCGCAAGTTTAAAAAACTCAATTTTTGAACAGTAGTTTTCCATAGAAGGAGTAATTTTTCAGCCTTTATATTTTTTGTGCTATTACACTATATAGTTGACCGAGCGAAGCGAGGTCTCCGTTTTAGCTCGGCATTTCGACTGTGCGTCTGTCTCACGATTACGGCCAAACGCCTTAACCGATTCTCATGATTTTTTGCATGAATGTTCCTTATTCCTAGGCTGAGCCATGTGTATGTATGTTTTTTCCCGTTTTTCATTTTTAACTCCTTAAATATAATGAAAATGGCGGCCGCACCGTTTCTCTCAGTGTAAGTTTTTTTTCCAAAGCCAGTTTGTGGTCGTAAGTCGAATTGAAAAACTAATAATATTTTACGAGTAGCAAATTTGATGTTCTACAAAATTGTTTTCTTGATTTTTTAACGTATCCCTAACGGTAAGCTCACAAAATGGCCGCAAACTTCAAATTTGTTAAAAATCATCCGTTTTACTTTCTCACTATACTATCGCAAAAAGATCGCAAAAAATCGATTTTGAGATTTTTGCGGAAATATCTGTTTTGGGACCCCCTGAGTCCAAAAAAGTGGTTTGTACAAAATGTCTGTCTGTATGTAGGCCTATACAAAGCTAGAGCGAAAACTATTCGATCGATTTCAAACAAGTTTGCACCAGACATGTCAAGTAGGACTGTATAGATGCACGAAAAACGGTTTTGAAAATTTTTGAAAAACAACCCCCTTTTTGGCAAAAAACTCCCCAAAAAATCAGTTATTTTTTTTAAATAAAAAAACGGCTCTAACGATTTTTATAAAATTTGGCCTATTTGTAGCCCTTAATGTTCCCTACCATATGCAAAAAACCGCATCTTTCTAAAAATTCTCGTTTAGCTAATAATAATAATAACAGATTTTGGGGGGGTTTTTTGGCCATAAAGGGGGTTGTTTTTCAAAAATGTTTAAAACCCTTTTTCGTGCATCTATAAAGGCCTAATTGACGTGTTTGTTGCAAATTTGTTCGAAACCGATCGAATAGTTTTCTCTCTAGATAATAATAATAATATTTATTAGTTAATCTCCAACTTTAATAAAAAATCACCTCTCCTACCCCACCCTACAAGTCACAGTGAATCTGTTTAATAATTTAAATATATTTGTGAGAAAGTATGTGCCAGTTCCTTGTACCGTTTATTTTTATTTTAACCATGTTTTTATACGTTTATTCTTTAGATATCTTCATAAAACCTTGTAATTTTATGGAGAGGGAGAGAGATCGCTACCTGCTGTCTTGCTCTTTCCTGCGCTACGTCAGTGTGGCCGCTGTGACTGTGAGTTGTGATTACTTGCTTACTGGCACACTATTTTTAACCTAAGATAAAAACCGCATTTGTTACTTCCACGAGCGACGTCTTCTGTTCACAGAACTACAAGTATATCGTAGTTACTTTTTACAGTAACTGGTATGGACCACTTTTATAGCTGGACCACTTGGTATGGATTGACCATTTTCGTAAAAACTGGAAATATCAAAATTGCTGCATATTTTGTAGGTAGAACTGAAAAGTAATAAAAGAAAAGTGATTTAATGTTAAGTGCACTAACTAACCCTTCTACGCAGAATAACTGATTTAAGTACTCTTTGTGCCTTGGCGGAAGTGTTTATTTTCACCAAGTACTAGTCGATTATTTGTGGAATTTATCGTCATCCAGTAGCACGGACTTAATCGATTCTTAGAAATTGTAAAAGTATTCTTAGACAAAGACTTCTAGCTTACTCTCCGACTTTCTCGGGTAATGTGGTTGGTAGGGATTGCGGCCACTTGTCTGTCCCGGTTTGTGTGAGGTCTTACGAGGTACGATCGCCGCCAAATTTGGAAGCGGAGTTACAGTACAACTTTCTCAATCCAACAAAAAACGCCCGTTCTTATCTCCAGGAGTGCCCATCGTCTTATTAGTTAGTCCGTGGTATTGATTTCTACTTAACCAAAATAAATATTGGCATAATGTGACTGTGATCTTTTTTAACCAGAGCAGCACATCAAGGTTAAAAACACGGGATTCATTTTTAAAATCTGGTGTGTTAACTGATTTATTGGCCAGAAAAATAGTACCAAGGGCGTAAATTTTCTTTACGACCCTCAGCTGATATGTTTGTTGAGGACGACCTTTTTTTTTGGAAATAGAGTAGTGCACATTTACCTAGGCACATTTTACTATTGAATGCTGTTAAACATACTGTGACTAAAGACTATAAGTTAGAACTTGAGGCTATATTTTTTTAAATGCTTGCATTTCTGTTATGCAAAACAACTTGTTTGGTGTTACTAACTTACATGTTATATGTTTACAAAGTGGAAACATACTGTGTCTAGTGTCTGTAAGTTGGAACTTCAGGTTATTTTTGTATTTTTATCGATTCAAAATACATTTGGGCGCTTGTTATACACATCGGATTGATTCCGTGTATCGAATCGTGAACATCGATGTATATCGATTATCCGTAGTTTGATGTAAAGTACGGCGAATATTAAGTATTTGTATTACAGAATAGATTTTTTGTATACATAACAAATAATCATTAATTACTTTAATTTGTTTGAATTATATAATTGACTATGGGAAACCCCTGCGTGCTTCGCACGCCAACCCCGTTGGAACCTTCCATACACATAATCATGTTATATGTTTTCTTTATAATAAAGGTGTAGGATTAATAATAACCCCAAAGCTAAGATGGTAAATAATGTTAAATGTTCAAATCAAATTATTTCGTATATTTTATAACGGCAGTTATAGTAAAGGTTAAAAGAACCAGCAAGGCTCAGGTCTACACCTTTATAAAAAAACCTAACCTAAAAGTTAGAAAAACAAATAATTGCTTCAAAGTTTGAAATAAGCTGTTAATGGAAATATTGGAGCAAACAGCTGTTTTATCTGTTATTTGATTCAATGGGTTGCTACGTTGATGAATGTAAATACATTCAAGAAATATGTGTTTGGTTCATCAGTCTAGGCCTAACCTAAGAATTTTTCCGACTAAATTTAATTATAGCCTATGTTACTCAGGTATAGTGTAGATTTTATTAGCCTAGTTAAACTATTTTTTCAATCGGTTCAGTAGTTCCAGAGATTACCCCCTACATACAATCAAACAAACAAACAAATTTTACTCCTTTATAATAGTAAGTATGTAGATTACCTCTTTATAATATTAGTAGGCCTATAGATGAAATTAAATTTTTGAAAGCATTCACTTCTGCAAATGAAATTAGCTTTACTTTTCAATTATTCTGATATAGTCTAATGCAACAAGTTATTGCTCTCTTGTAAAATTTCTCTCTGTAAATTGTCATTCGACACTAATTCCACCCAGTTTATTTTACTACGGTTTCGTCTTTACTTTTTGTCCATTTATCTGTCGAAGAGGTTATCCTTCACGCCCTGCAACCTACGTAAACGATCAAAACGTTGAGTCATCTATCTTTCCGTTACATAAAATGTTTTGTTTTTTAATTAAGTTAGCATTATTATAATAATTCTAAAAGAAATAAATTACGAAATTGCAATATAGGCTACTTACATGACTTAATAGCCCGTCTGGTCCCCCCAAATCGACGGAAACGTAAAATACCATAAAAGTACCCTAAATGTACCATACAAAATGAGTTTATCCGCTGCGAGCGAATTAAAGCATAATCCAAGGACGTAAGGTCGAAAAAGCGGGCGGAACAAAGCAGCACGTAATCCGTGGCTGGGGGCTGAGGTGGAAACCCATTCTACTAATATATTCTACTAGTTGTCCCGTACGGCGTTGCCCGTGGTGGTTGGTATTTTCAGTCTTTTTAACGTAATTGTATTCTTTTTAAGTGTTCAGTCAGTGAGTGGTATTTGGCTTTTATCGCATATATTATTTCTCAAGACTATTTTTTTGTCGGTACGCCATAACTTCCTTAATACATCATCAAATTACACGAATGAGGCATCATTTTAAAGCTTTCCTTAACCACTACACGGGAAAAATAGACAAACAGCTTAAAATTCATGTTTTAATAACAAAAATTGATTTAAAAAACTTGTATATTATACTCTGTATGTTCCTAATGAAAGGCGCCATCTACTAACCATCTGTTTAACTAGCATGACAGCTGTTAGTTAGATTGTTTACACTGTAAGATTGTATAGGGAAACTGTTATTTATAAACCAATGTAAATAAATAAACTTAATTATCTGAATTAAATCAACGTGTTAAATCAGGTAAATGTAGGCCTACTCCGAACTTGCGAAATATTCGCACGGGTCAGCTAGTATATATAGATCTTAAATAATAAAAGCATTATTGTCATAATAATAAAAGATCTGAAATTATGATTTGAGTAACTTCGATCCCAAACAAACCCGTCCTAAAATTTTCATACCCTTTCTTAGTGAGCACCTATGGCCCTAGAGGAAGCTACATACCAAATTTCATTCCAATCCGTTCGGTAGTTTTGAAGAAATCGTGATTTAATAATTTTGATCCCCCCAAACCCTCCTAAAATTTCGAATTTTGTTAAACCCTTTCTTAGAGAGCGCCTATGGACCTAGGTGGAAGCTACATACCAAATTTCATTCCAATCTGTTCGGTAATTTTGGAGAAATCGTGATTTAGTAATTTTTACCCCCCAAACCCCTCTAAAATTTCCAATTTTTAAACCCCCTTTTTTAGTGAACACTTATGGCCCTAGAGGAAGCTACATACCAAATTTCATTCCAATCAGTTCGGTAGTTTTGAAATAAATAGTGATTTAATAACTTTGATCAACCTAACCCCCCTAAAATTTCAAATTTTTTCAAACCCTTTTTTATTAAGCACCTATGGCCCTAGAGGAAGCCACATAAAAAATTTCATTCCAATCCGTTCGGTAGTTTTGAAGAAATCGTTTTTTAATAAGTTTGATCCCCCAAACCCCCCCTCCCCCCTAAAATTTCGAATGTTTTCCAACCCTTTCTTAGTGAGCACCTATGGCCCTAGAGGAAGCTACATACCAAATTTCATTTCAATCCGTTAGGTAGTTTTTGAGAAATCGTGATGAGTGAGTGAGTGGTAATTCGCTTATATATATAGAGATTTTGTACACGCAGGCAGCTATTGAGACAAATTTCCCAAATAGTGGGTGAAAACACATAAATTCAATTTTGATAATTAACTCAACTCACGTTAGCTGCATAATCGAATCTGTTTGTACTGTAGCAATGTATCTTACTGAAATACTCATGGTAAGGTTAAATAAACGGTAACAGATAACTGCCACATACTTTCTCCCAGTTGAAACTTTGTACCTTCCCAAGAGTAGCATAGGAGGTGGTTATTTAGAATTGCAAAAGTAGGACATATACTATGCAAAATATTAGACGCATGTAACAAACATCCATATTATATTATTATTATTTAAACTATTCGATCGATTTCGAACAAATTTGCACGAAACATGTCAATTAGGCCTTTATAGAAGCACGAAAAAAGGTTTTGAAATTTTTTTGAAAAACAGCCCCTTTTTAAAAATCAGTTATTATTATTATTACCTAAACGAGAATTATTAGAAAGATGCGGTTGTTTGCATACGGTAGGGTACATTAAGGGCTACAAATAACCCAAATTTTATCAAAATGGTTAGAGCCGTTTTTGAGAAATTTAGATTTTTCTCGTTTTTTGGCAATTTTTGGGGGATAAAACCCCTTGAAAATCAAAATTTGAAAAAAAGAAGAAAATGCCTGGAAATATTCCAGAACTACACCTACATACCAAATTTCATCAAAATTGGACGGTTGGTATGGTCGCCAGCTCTGTACACATCCTTACAGACACACGGACAGACATCACAAATAAAACACTTTTTTGGGTTCAGGGAGCACCAAAACAAATAATTCCACTAAAAATATTTTTGGGTTCAAGGAGCACCAACACAGATAGTTCCACTAAACAATTTTTTGGGGTTCAGGGAGCACCCAAACAGATAATTCCACTAAAAATTAAAATTAGAAAATTTGGACGAAAACAATACTTTCTCCATATACTACGTATAGGGTGGAGAAAGTAAAAATGGATGTAGGGTAGGAGGAGGCTAAAATGTACGCAATAGAATTTATGTCACTAAAATCGAATGCAAATTTTGTAGTAAAACGATTTCAAAATATGCTGTGTGTCCGGTGATGTTCAGAGAAGTTGAGAAAAAGATCAGGGAATTTGCGAGGAGCCATGGATTGTACACATTTTACGGCAATAACCACGCACAAGTTTGGTTTTACGAATCTGCTCAGAACTGCTGACGTCAGACTAGACTTCCTTAAACTATTCACATTAAAAGCTCCGTGATTAAATATTGCGCAATACTGCCAAAACCAATATAAAATCAGAGTAGGCGGCCTAGTAAACCTACTCAGTGTAGGCCTAAAGTCAAGTTAGCTGTGGGTTCGTTCTTTGCCAATTTGTAAGTAAATAATTCGACCACGCAGCTGAACCGCTGACGTGAGTTGAGCAGATTAAAACAAAATAAGTTTATATGTTTTAGGGTTTCAACCAACTATTTGGAATTTGATCTACCCACGAAGACGTAACTGCCCGTGTGTACGAAAAATATATAAGCAGAATTTGTTTGCACCTCAGCCTCCGTCCCGGGCTCACGCACTGCTTCGTTCCGCTCGCAGCGAAAAAAGTTTGCGATCTTGTTCCCTCGATCTTGCGGCCTAGGATTTTGGACTATCCTTCGCTTCGCTCGCATCCCGGCCGTCGGCCACGTAACGGAAGCTGCTCCCACGGTAACCGAGTACTTTAAACCGATTGTTTGAGTGTTTGAACGGAGTACTTTGAACTGATTGTAAGAGTATTTGAACCGATTGTTTGAGTATTTGAACCGATTGTTTGAGTATTTGA